>JBBBDQ010002451.1:222500-250000 GCA_037127315.1 Ascarosepion bandense | reverse complement strand
TACATAGACACATATATGTATATATACACACACACATATATATACATATACACATATATGTATATATACACACACACATATATATACATATATATTTATATATACACACAGACATATATATATCCTCACACATATATATATTTATATATATACACACATATATATAAATATATGCACACATATATATATATATCCACACACACATATATATATATATACACACATGTATATATTTATATATACACAGACACATATATATATATAAATATATCCACACACATATATATATATATCCACACACACACAGATATATATACATATACACATGTTTATATTTATATATACACACACACATATATACACATATATATATGTATATATACACACACACATATATATACATATTTATATATACACAGAAACATAAATATATCCACACACACATATATATATTTATATATATACACACATATATATAAATATATCCACACACACATATATATATATCCACACACACACATATATATATATACACACATGTATATATTTATATATACACACACATATATATATATAAATATATCCACACACATATATATATATCCACACACACATATATATATATATATACACATGTATATATTTATATATACACACATATATATATATACACTTATATATATTTATATATACACACACACATATATACACATATATATATGTATATATACGCACACACACACACATATATATACACATATATATATATGTATATATACGCATACACATATATATATGTATATATACGCACACACACACACATACATATACACACATATATATATGTATATATACGCACACACACATATATACACATATATATGCATATATACGCGCACACACACATATACACATATATATGCATATATACGCGCACACACACATATACACATATATATATGTATATATACGCACACACACATATATATACACATATATATGTATATATATGCACACACACATATATATACACACATATATGTATATATATGCACACACACATATATATACACACATATATGTATATATATGCACACACACATATATATACACACATATATATTCATATATACACACATATATTTGTATATACACACACACATATATACACACACACACATATATATATACATATACATACATTTATATATACACACACACACATATATATATAGGAGGATCTGTAACATGGTTGATACTGACTTGGCAGACCGGCTGCAGCCGCTCTCACACCGGCGTGATGTAGCTTTCCTGTGCCTCTTCTACAAGTACTTTCATGGCTTCTGCTCCGATGAGCTTAGATCACTGGTGCCGCCTAAGCATGAATTTACATGAGATACTAGATTAGCAACTAGGTCCCACCCTTTTACAGTTAAACAAATAAGATGTAACCGTAAATTCTACTCCAACAGCTTCTTTTCTCACGCTTCCGGCCTGTGGAAGGGAGTTCCACAAGTCTGCTTTCCCGACAGTTACAATCTCCAGGTGTATAAATGTAGGGTCAGTAGACACCTCCTATCACACTAACTCCCAACTATTCTCACAACACTCTCATCTACCCAACCTACATTCTCGGTATCCTCACCTGCCTATCACCCACCCTCTGTTATTTCCTATATTTAATCAGCCTTTCTCCACTCTACGTAGCCCCCTGCACAGTAGTGGCAGTGACATGCCTTGCTTGGGGTGAAACGCTTATAAAAAAAAAAAAAAATACACATATATGTGTGTGTATATATAAATATATATATATACATATATATTTATATATACCAACACACACATATATATATACACATATATTTATATATACACACACACATATATATACACTTATATATATTTATATATACACACACATATATCTACACACATATATATATATATTTATATATACACACACATATATATATACACATATATATATTTATATATGCACACACACATATATATACACACATATATATTTATTTATATATACACACACATATATATACGCACATATATATTTACTTATATATACACACACATATATATACGCACATATATATTTACTTATATATACACACACATATATATACGCACATATATATTTACTTATATATATGTGTGTGTATATATAAGTAAATATATATGTGTATATATATGTGTTTGTGTATATATAAGTAAATATATATATGTATACACATATATATTTACTTATATATACACACACACATATATATACACACACACATATATATTTTTTTATATATACACACACATATATATACACACATATGTATTTATATATACATAGACATATATATATATTTATATATACACGCACATATATATATACAAACATATGTATGTATATATACACACACATATATATATTTATATATCTTCTATATTTATATATACACAAATATATATTTATATATACACATTTATAAATACACTCAGACATATATATATATTTATATATACACTCAGACATATATATATATATATATATTTATATATACACACAGACATATATATATATATTTATATATACACACATATATTTATATATACACACACACATATATATTTATATCTACACACATATATATATTTATATGCACCCACACAGATATTCATACACACATATATTTATATATACACACACATATACATATTTATATACAGATACACACATATATCTATTTCTATATACACACATATATTTATATTGATACACACACATATATATTTATATATATACACACGTATATATACATATATATATGTATATATACACACAGACATCTATATATTTATATATACACACATATATATATACACATATATATATATATTTATATACACACACACACACATATATATACACACATATATATATTTATATATACACACACTCATATATAGATATATATATATTTATATATACACACATACATATATACACATGTATATATTTATATATATACACACACACATATATATATATACACATGTATATATTTATATATACACACACACACATATATATATATACACATGTATATATTTATATATACACACATATATATATATATATACACACATGTATATATTTATATATACACACATGTATATATTTATATATACACACATATATATATATATATATACACACATGTATATATTTATATATACACACATATATATATATACACACATGTATATATACACACATATATATACACACATGTATATATTTTATATGTATATATTATATGTTTATATATTTATATATATGCAGATATATATATTTATATGCACACACATATATTTATATATACACACACAGATATCTATTTATATACAGATACACACATATATCTATATACACACACATATTTATATACACACACATATTTATATACACACACATATGTTTAGATACATACACACACACGTATATACACACATATTTATATATACACAAACAAATATATATATTTATATATAGACACATACACACATATATTTATATACACACACATTTATACACACACACACATATATACATATGTATACACACACGTACATATATATTTATATACATATATCTATATATATATACACACACGCATGTACATATATATATATATATACACGCATGTACACACACACATATATATATACACACATGTACTCACACATATATACATATTTATATAGACACACACATATATATATATATATACGCACACACCTATATATATATATATATACACACCCACACATATATACATACGCATCTTTATATATTTTTACATACGCGCATATATATATATATATATATATATACATAAGTACATATATATACATACGCACATATATATATTCTCGCATACATGTATACATATACTCACATACATATGTATACATATATACTACTACATACGTATACTTATACACACATACATATGTATACATATATACTACTACATACGTGTACTTATACACACATACATATACTTATATATATATATATATATATATATATACAAATATACATACATATGTATATTTATATACACACAGACATACATCTATATATATATATATATATATAAAAGTCAATGTTTTTTTTTGTGTGTGTGTGTGTCTGTATGTATGTCTTTTATAGAAATCAAAAATTTTCATCTGATTCTAACCAAACTTCACACAAACTTTCTTTAGGCTTCAGGTCAGGTCATGGGCTCCTTATTTTTTTTCTGATTTCCCCCGATACTGGGAATTGATATCCTGATATCAAATCAGGTCTGATCAAGATCAGGATTTCAGACCTGTTAGCATGTTTCTTGCTGCAGAATTTGCTCTAACTTTGTAAAATTATAGTTTTTAGTCTCAAACATTAGTTGATTTTCTCAGGTCACTCATTTTCCCCTATATCGAAAATTGATACTGTATCGAGTCTGATAAAAAAAACCAATATTCAGCCATCATTATGGCTCATTTTCTCCAAGTTTACTCTCAGTGGGAACAATAAGTTTTCATGGATTTACTTAGCTTAGTTTATCCTTCGATGACTTATTTGACTCCGATATTAGAAATCGGATACTCCGATATCCTATCGAATCTGATCAAATTCAGGTTTTCAGCCCTTTTATTTTGGTTTTTGCTTCAGGTTTTGCTCTAAGTAGGTATGGTTGTAGTTCTTAGTCTTAGCCATGACACCATTTACTCTGAGGACTTATTTAGCCTTCAAAATTCAGTTTACGACGGAAAATGTAATCGACATCAATATCGGAAATCAAAATTTGACTTACATCCATCCATTTTTCTTTCAATATACGGTTTTGCTTTGACTGGAATCAACTACTGATTTTTAGTCTTTCGTGCCAATGTCCAAAGAGTCTGAGCTCCAGGACCATGGATTAGTTTTAAAGCTTTCATTACACCTGAGCAACACCAGGCTATACTGCTAGTATATATATATACATAAATATACACAAAGGCATATAAAGACAAACTTATAACTATGCTCATGTCGAAAAACCCTCCGCGGATCTATGTGAAGGGAAAATGGTTATAAAAAAAAAGAAAGAGACATGAACATCAGTCAAAAGGATTCAGACTGAGTCAGCATGTAACCCAAAGAAAAAAACCCAAGACAAGTAATCAACTGACAAAAAATATATACTGATATTAAGAGAGGTAAACGTAAAAACAGACGTAAGAACATCCTATGGTTTAATCCACCATTTAATTTAGCTGTAAAAACCAAAATTGGAAAAATATCTTTCAATTTATTAAAGCAAAATTTCGGTAATGAAAATGATTTATATAAAATATTTAACAAAAATAACGTAAAACTCAGTTATTGTTGTATGCCAAACATGGAAAAAATTATTAGTGGATTGAACAAGAAAAAGGTTATGTCTAAAACACGTCCAGGTATAACTAGTTGTATTTGTAGAATTAAGAACAACTGTCCATTACAAGGTAAATGCCAACAAGATTGTGTTGTTTACTGCGTTAAAATTTATAAAAACGTTGAAGATACTGAACCCAAAATATACTTAGGTGCTACCCAAGATAGTTTTAAAAAAAGATACTATAGCCACACTAGTAGCTTTAACAATGGAAAATAGCACCACTCTTTCTACTTATGTGTGGTCCATTAAACAAGAACTGAATATAGACCCTATTTTAAAATGGGAAATATTAAAGAGATGTGCTAAGTATAGAACCGGCCAGAAATTTTGTAGGTTGTGTGGAGAGGAAAAACTTGCAATAGCATTGTATGAACAGACCAATAATTTATTGAATTCTAAAGCGGAAATACTAAATAAGTGTAGACATAGAAAGCCATGGCTTTTGGATTAGGTATGTTTGGTGGGTTTGCCTTTTTCCTTATTTTCTTTAGTTGTTGTTGGTTGTTTTATGTTTTCGTCTTCGCAATTATTAATGTTTTACATAAGATTTGTTTTCTTAATAAAAGTTCTCCCCTTTTTATGTTTGGTGTCTTCCTTTTTTGGTCACGTTGGTTAATGAGTTTCCTTTATCATGTTCTTTTCTCGTTAGCCAGCTTTCCCTGACGATCCACTTAGGAGAAACCTTGGTGGGTTTGTTGGCTTACTAGGCATATTTCATTTATATACGTACATATATACACATGAACATAATTCATATATATATATATATATATGTTTATATATACATGCATACATACATATATATAGCTTTTGGTATGCAGTTTGATATTTTCCCTCCAAGCTCACAGGACATGCTCAATGTGATTGCAAGATACGTAAATGTACCAATTCCTCATCCCTTCACCATAAATAATGGTGTTTGGTTCACGACATAGCTTTCCTGGAGCTGTCTGGAACCTGACTACAATCTTTTGCAAACTGATTGTCAAACCCAGTGCGGTGTATGCATTAGAAAAAGCATCCATGTGATGCTCCTTCTCCATATCCAAGTGAACTACAAGATTGTAGTCATCTGCATATAGCTAATCCCTGATCAGCAACAAGTTCGCCTTTGACTTTGCATGAAATCTCCTCATGTGAAATAGTTTTCCTGTTGAACGATAGCAAATGTAAATATGATGGTTGCACTTCTTAAAGGCCCATTCAAAATGATAGGGAAGTATAGGGCAAACTAGGTTTGAGCTAGAATGTCACCCTGCTTGACTCCATTCTCAACCATCACAGACTCAAAGATTTTTTTCCTTCAACATTAACCCAGGACTTCATATCATGATGAAACAAATGCAGAATGGAAACAAACTTTCCGGGACACCCCAGTCTCCCAACAATATCTCACAAAGTCTTTTCGTTTACTGTTTTAAATGCCTTAGTCAAGTCAACAAATACTTGGTAGAGATCCATATTTTGCTCAATGCACTTTTCCTGTAGTTGTCTGGCTGTGAAGATCATATATACAGTGCTGCATCCAGCCATAAAGCCTGGCTGCGACTCTGGAAGAGCTTCATCAGCAATGTAAAGCAACAAGCAATCTAGCAGAACTCTACAATGAACTTTGCCGACAACAGACAACAATATGCCACAATAATTTCCAGTAATCCCTGCCACCTTGCCCTTGGAGAGAACAACCATGACAGCATTCCTCCAGTCATCTGAAAAA
This sequence comes from Ascarosepion bandense, assembly GCA_037127315.1. Classification (NCBI taxonomy): domain Eukaryota; kingdom Metazoa; phylum Mollusca; class Cephalopoda; order Sepiida; family Sepiidae; genus Ascarosepion; species Ascarosepion bandense. The sequence continues at coordinate 242,806 of JBBBDQ010002451.1, read as the reverse complement.
ATTGTTATTGATCTAAGCATCTAGCAACAATGAATGAAGCCGTTGCAAAAGATTTCCTTCACCTTATATAAATATCTCAGCAGATAGCCCATCCATTCCAGGCGAATTCCAACCATTAAGCTTTTTGATAGCTCTTTTAACCTCCTCAAATACAGGAAGCACTGTGAGAATTTCTTTAACAAGCTTTACAGGTATAGACCTGATAAACTCCAAGTCAACCTCTGAGTGCCTATTGAGAAGATCGTCAAGATGTTCATGCCATCTCAGCAGAATATCATCAGGATCTCAAGAAAGTCATTTGCAATCCTTAGTCCTTAGAGGAGCAACTGGTGAAGTAGGATGCCCGTAAACTTTGCAAAGACAGTTGTACATGGCTTTAGTGTCCTTCAAATTTGACGCAAGTAGTTTTACATTTGCTTTGCCACTCCAGCATTTGTTCTTCATTCCACGCAATTTTTACTGCATATCAGCTTTGCTTTTAACTTGCTTTTAATTGCCTTCTGCTGATCAGCAGGTACATCTCTATGAAGTAATGCAGAGTGGAGTTCATTTTTCTCTTCCAAGAGTTTTTCTATGTTCTTGTCAGTATGATCAAACCAATCCTGATGCTTCCTATCAATAAGTCCAACAGCATCAGCACATGATTTATAAGCTGCCTCCTTGAAAGAAGTCAAGTTATTTTCAATCACCATCCATTTAAATGACTAGATTTTGTCTGACCTCATAATCTTGGAGACGAGCAACATCCAGCCTTTTTGGAAGTGGTACCCCTCCCTGCCTTTTCCTTTTACGAACAATACACTTGACTTTTGCTCTCATCAGATGATGGACGGTCTAACATTCAGTCACACGCATCACATGCATACTACATAGATCTTGCATATTGCGGCATCTCACAAAACATAGACAATTGTATGCAACTGTTTTCATCCAGGATGCATCCAAGTTGTCTTATATTTGTACTTTTGTTCAAACATTGTGCTGCCAATAAACACACACACACACACACACACATATATATATATATATGGATTACCTATACTGAGAGTGAACTCTTTCAACATATATTTAAGAAGCAGATCTGCTTACGGAGAGCAGAGCAGAGCAGAGCGGTGAGACGTCTAGTCACAGACAACACTGACAGCCCAAACTATACAATCATGCCGGTGTTTTTCTCATATTGTATCTGTACAACTGTTCTTTGTGAATATATTTGTTCAATTCCATTTGATCTTTGTGATGTATTTCTGGCCCCTAACCAGGCTACAACAATATATATATATATATATATATATATATATATATATATATATATATATATCCAAGTGAGTATAAAATGAGGAGAGAAAAAAGAAAAAAAAATTTTTTTTCCGTCCAAAACATTAATTTAAAACAGTGCTCGATATATGGTGTATAGAGCAGTGAATATTTATTATAAATTATGTTTTAGAACATGTACATAATTTCTTCTATATATGTCCTCTTCCCTACAATCATATGTTTGTTTCAGTGTTTGGATTTAAACACTTCCTCAGGAGAAATAAAGGTTTGGAATCATTCTCTGTTTATATTTGGTTGTTGTTGTCATGGGGGTTGGTTGGGGTTATTGGTAATTAAGTGAATGTTTCATTTTGTTTTGATCTTTAGACTTTTGAGGAATTTGGTGTGTAAGTGTGAAATTGTTGATTAATGGTATTTTTGGTTAGGATTTCTAAGAGGTCACTGTTGAGTGGTCATTTTTATGGTCAGCTATCATTTAATTGGTTGATGTCTGCTGTTAGTGGACCTAATTCATGCATTTACTTTGATCCTGTGTTTAGGTTTTCATAGACATAATAGGGGTGGGGTGTTTTTTCTTTCCAATTTAGATTTTTTGGGTAAAAAAAAAAAAAAAATATATATATATATATATATATATATACATACACACACACACACACACATATATACCCCTCTTCTCTGCTTTCTTCCTTCTTTTTCTTTCTCTTCTCCTTCTTTTCCCCTTTCTCCTTTTTTTCCCCTTCTCTTTTTTTCTTTTTCTTTTTATTCAAGTTTGGAGTATAATTGTATTTAGGCAAGTTATTTCAAGAAATCTAAATTTGTATTTTTTGGGAAGTAAATTAGTTTTATCAGTTTTTTGTATAAAGTTGTATGTTTAATCTTAATTTTAAGTTTAGAGGGTTGGTTTTTTCTTTTAATTCTTCCCTCTTTCCTTTTTTTCCCCCCTTTTTATCTTCTTTTTTCTATAAATTATCATTTGGAATCTTATTTATTTCTTTTAATTATTTATATATTTTTTATTTATTTAGATATTTTTAGATCTTATTTTAAGAATTTAATTCATTGATTTTTCTGTAGCATTTTTTATCTTTTACAATAATAAAAATATTTATTCAAATTCCCAGTATTTTTTTGGGGGGGGGTGATTGTAGGGTTAGATCTTACGTGTGCTTACAGTTTATTTTTGTGCATAATTATTCTGAAGTAGTATATTTAATCTTGATTTTGAATGTATGAATTTTGATTCTTTTTCAAGTTTGGGAGCCATTTATTTAATTTTTGATTTTTCTAGTACGGAATATTTTTGTGTTAAGTAAGGTTATTGGTGTAGGCTTTAGTGATAGACCTTCCTTTAAGGATTTATTGGATCAACTTTTTTCTATAGCATTTTTTATCTTTTATAATGAGGATATAAATCGAACTCTTTGTATTTCTTAGCATGATTGTAGGGTTAAGTCCCTAATGTGCTTGCAGTTTACTGTAGTTTTGTGTCTCTGATTTAAGAGCTTGTTACTATTTATATATTTAAGGATCTCTATTTTTTTCTTGAGGGCAAAGAAAGCATGGTTCTTTTATAGATTTTGCTGTTCTTGCCTTTTGAGAATTTTCCATTTGACCTTAGGTGTTTTATTTTCGTTTTTTAATTTCCAAAAGTGCTTGGAGAGAGATGTCATGTTTTGTTTTTCTTTGTTATTGAAGGATGAGAGGTGATTGTAAAAGCGCTTTTTAAATACGTTCATAGTATTCCCAATATATATTTTTTTTCATCCTTAGGATTTTCTAAGGATGAAATCGAACACATATATATCAGAGATTTTGTCAGACATTTATTGGCCATGGGGCATTGGTTGGGGTTTCTACAGTTACAGAGGTTGCTGTCATGGAACAGATTTGTATTAGTGTTGGATTTATTTTTGCTGTGTATTTTCAATATTTTTATGTTATGCATTTTGATTATTTTTTCTAGATTTTTAGAACAGCTATAGCTTAATTTTATGGTATTTTGATTAAAAATTTTGCTTAGAGGGTTATTTTTAGGAAAGTGCTTCTCTATTAATTTAAGAAATTTATGTCCCAGCTTGAAATTAACTGATTGGTTGAATGGAGGGTTATACCATATTATTTTCCTGCTTCTATTTCTGCTTTTTGGGCTTTTGAATTTTTCCACAAAACTGATTTTTGATGATTTATACCCACTTTCATTAAGGATTCTATTATAAATTACCTTGTTCTTATCAAATATCTCTTTGTTGGATGAGTGTGTGTTAATGCGACATTCAACTGATGATGGGATGTGCTTAACAATGGATGGTGGGTGATTAGAGTTGGGGTTTATATATATTGGGTTAGCGTTGTTTTTCATGTAAGGTTTGAAAGTGTTCGATACTACGTCTAATGTTATGTCTAGGAAGTCTACTTGCTTGATATTGTGGTTAATTACTACGTTAAGGCCAAAGGATTTAAAGACTCTATAGATTAATTTTCTGGTTTTATCAACCTTACCTCCAGTAGATTTATCAATTATCATCAGTCCGTCGTCCCTATACAGTCCTATCCTGCTCGTTTCTATTTCCTTATTTGCAGTTAAGTTGTACAGAGGACATATATAGAAGAAATTATGCACATGTTCTAAAACATAATTTATAATAAATATATATATATATATATATATATATATATATATATATATATGTGTGTATGTGTTTAGTCATAAGTAAATTAGACTAGTACTCAGTTGTATCAAAAAGTGCTTAATAAATTTATATTGTAAAGCTTTTGAATAATTTCCATTTAGAAATGAGTTATTTCTGTAACCTAAGTTTAAAAAATAACTCATTTCTAAATGAAATATATATATATATATATATATATATATATACAGATTTTATGGTCTTTTTTCTTTTTATGTAAAAATTCTGCAAATGTTTTTCTTTATCTGAGTACTTTCAGCTATACTTTTAGCCATTTTTGAGAATGAATGTTATCTTACATGTAATAGAATGTATGTGTTGCTATATATATATATGTAGAGTAGTGGTGGGTGTTAGATCCCAAACATAGTAAGCATGTTGGTTATATTTTCTTTAGTTAAGTTTGTTTACATTCGATAAAATCTGAGCAGATATTAATCGTTCGATAAAAGGAATCAGAAGAATACCTATATAAACGTAGAATCTTGTCTACCATGAAATCTTCTTTGTCTAGTGGTAAGCCAGATCTGGTCTAAAGACAGCATCTCAATGGTGTTGGGAGGATGCAGGTTTGATTCCTGCCAGAAGGTAGATATCTTCCAAATGACATCTCAAACAATTAAGGCCAGTTGAAATTATAATGTACCGTTTTATATATATCAACAGATTTTCCACTCATTAAAAATATTAATGTTAAACAAATAAAAATTATTCATATATATATAATTAAATTTGTTTTTTTATTTAAAACTAATTTAATTTACATTGCAACATGAAAATTTCTTTGTTTCGATATTTTACCTCATCATAAGACAATGTTGACTCATTGTTGTGAAAATTTGAATGTAGAAAACAATACGCTTGTTATTTAAAGAGTTGATATGGATAGGAGAAGACAGTAAAATTTATGTGTGTGTTTAATTTAACTATCAGAATGAAGTTCAATTTGTAAATTTCAAAATATAAGTTGTATGTTTAGTGAATACATATACAGACACACATACACACACACACACACACACATATATATATATATATATATATATATATATATATATATAAACTTATTTACAAATGGAACTTTCTCTGTGTGTGTGTGTCCGTTACCTATAGACTCTGAAACGGCAGAACCGATTTTCTTGAAAATATACACAGTTGTACTATAAGCATCTGCAAGTGTTCTTAGGTAAGTTTTGTGTTGAGGTAACCCCGATAAATATCGAAAATCGATAATTGAAAAAATCAGGTTATAGAAAGAGTAGTCCAATTTTAATCAAATTTGATACACAGACATAAGAAACGATGTTCAGCAGTTTCAAGGTTGCAGTTCTTACAATAGTGCAGAAAATCAATAATATATATATATATATAAAAGGCAAGATGTTTGTGTGCGTGTCTGTTTATCTGCCTGTATGTCTGTATTTTTTTCAGACCTTTTATTTTAGTTTTTGCTTCGGGTTTGGCTCTAAGTAGGTATAATTGTAGTTCTTAGTCTCAGCCATGATACCATTTACTCAAAGGACTTATTTAGCCTTCAAAATTCAGTTTATGACAAAAAAAAACTTATTTGATATCGATTGCAGGAAATCAAAATTTGACTTACATCGATTCATTTTTCTTTCAGTCTACGGTTTGGCTTCAACTGGAAGCAACTATTGCTTTTTAGTCTTTCGTGCCAACGTCCAAAGAGTCTGAGCTCCAGAACCATGAATTAGTTTTAAAGCATCCATTACACCCAAGCAACGCCGGGCTGTAGTGCTAGTATATATATATATATATATATATATACATACACACATATATATACATATATAAAGAATTACATAACATTAAACAAACACTTGTTAATAATGGATTTCTTAACTCCATCATTGATCAACAAATTAAAATGTACCTCGATAAACTTAATAATACCTCTAACAATATTAATAATATCAATAATAATCGTGTCCATCAAAATAAATATAACACTATTAGCTTATACTATTGCAACCAAATGCAAACAGGATGAAACAACACTCAAAAACATAACATGTAAAAATGTTAAACTAATAAATAATAATGATTAAATTAAGATCATCATATATTATAACAAATTTAAAACAACTGACCTCATAGTCTCTAATAGCCCTACAACCACACAACTAAATCCTCTACAGAAAACCAATGTATGAATTTACATGCCAATTCAGAGATTGTATCTCTGGTATTAATAATAAACCCACTACATATATTGGTTTTATTACAACCAGAGACTTAACTGTCATCTTTCTTTTTTTTCTTTTTTTTTTTTAATCGTATCACCCCGAGCAAGGCGGTAACACCACTGATGAGCAGGAGGCTACATAATAGTGAAAATATATATTGGAAAAGAGAAAGCTAGAAACCACATCCTAAACAGGGAACAAGGGATGAGCCTCTTAACCTGTTCAATAGACGTGGGTGGAGTGTGAACCGGGCGATAGATCTACCTACTCCAATTTCTAATATATTACCTTAAGTACTTGCCTACACAATATTAGAGATCAAAACCAAGTTTTTAAGAGAAGTGGAAGAACTTTCATATTGCAATGAAACTGCCAGAATCAAATTTGTTGCCAACAAACTGCTTGATATATACAGGATGTAATGTGTGAAAATACACACAATTTTTTTTCATTACAATGGTTTATAAAAGTACTAGCAGTATAATCCGGCATTGCTCGAGTGTAATGAAAGCTTTAAAACTAATCCATGGTCCTGGAGCTCAGACTCAGCCTAATGAATATTTATGTGAAGTTTGGTGAAAATTGGATAAAAATTGTGGATTTGTATAAAGGACATACAGACAGATAAACAGACACACATACACAAACATCTTGCCTTTATATATATATATATATATATATATATATATATATAAAAATATATATAAAAAATCAATTTTCTGCACTATTATAAGAACTGCAACCTTGAAACTTCTGAACATCGTTTTTTATGTCTTTGTCTATGAGTGTATCAAATTTATGAGTTGAAAATATGAATTAAATATCTGATCATAGTTCAATTAAACAATATTTCTTAGAAAAAGATAGCCATGTAGGTCATATTAGACAGATTTATTCAATAACACAATAATACTCACTCATACATACAATAAAAAGAACCTTCACATATGGAGGCCATCTACATTACCTCAAAACAACCCACACTTAATAAAATCCCATTTCAATCTGGTCACAAAACATTGACATTGTATTTAGACATATGGTTCTGCTAACATTTTGGTCTCTCACGCAGTGTGACATCATAGAACTGCATTACAAATTTACAACCTGCATCTGTTATTCAGTGACTGTTACAGTCACATAGTAATGTTTTATGTCAACACAAGATAATATCATCTTTGATGATGGATGTCTTTATGTTAACATCCATGTAACCTCTCTGAAGATGGCACATGTGAGCTGAAAGCTTAGAACTAGCATAATAAAAAAATATTCCAAATGTTGGACAATTGTTGTTTTTATTTTCAGCTGAAATTAAAGCCAAAATACGATGTTTAGAATGGATCATGATTAAACATAAGAAGCATACATTGTCTGTTATATTTAACAAATTATGTTTAGAAAATGTGTGTGTGTATATATATATATATATATATATATATATATATATATATCGATCAAAAATCTTGTGTTGGTGACAAGGTGAACCTCGCTGTCGAGCTTGAAAAGGACCTGCAATCCGTGGTAGATTGGGGTAGGAAATGGCTTGTAAAATTCAATTCTTCCAAAACGAAGCTGCTGTCAATTAACCACCACAGACAACCGCACCTCCCCACCATTAGCATGGAACAGGCTTGCCTCCCAGAGAGTAAAACACTATGCCTGCTTGACCTGACACTCTCAGCGGACCTCAAGTGGAATGACTATATTGAATCCATTGCTAAATCGGCAGCTATGAAAGTTGGCTCTCTGTACAGGGCCTGAAAGTTCTTTCTGCCTGAATCTATCCTGCACATATATAAATCTACCGTCCGCCTGTGTATTGAATATTGCTGACACATTTGGTCGGGTGCCCCTGCTATTCTCCTCAGGGTTCTTGACAAAATACAACAGAGAATCTGTAATGTGATCAATACTGACTTAGCTGACTGCCTGCAGTCACTCTCTCACCGGCATGACATGGCTTCCCTGTGCCTCTTCTATAAGTACTTTCACAGCTTCTGCTCGGATAAACTTAAATCACTGGTGCCCCCTACGTGTGAATTTGCACGAGATAATAGATTGGCAACTAGATCCCACCCTTTTACAGTGAAACTAATGAAATGTAACCGCAATTTCTACTCCAACAGTTTCTTTTCTCACACTTCCCGCCTGTGGAATTCCCTTCCGCATGATTGCTTCCTTGATGGCTACAACCTCCAGGAGTTTAAATGTAAGGTCAATAGACACCTCCTAACACACTAACTCGCACCCATTCCCTCCAACGTTCTCCCCACGTACCTCCTAACTCGTCTATCACCCTCCTTCTGACATTTCCTATACCCAATCGCTCTATGTAACCCCCTGCGCTATAGTGGCAGTGGACTGCCTTGCTTGGGGTGATATGATTAAAAAAAAAAAAATATATATATATATATATATATATATATATATATATATATTTATTTAAACAAATGTTTAGAGGTACAAAATTGGTATACTATTTTAAAAACAAGAAATTAATTGTTAGTCTCAAAGACCCTTTTGTCTAACTTCTCATCAGGAGAAAAAATCGTTGGAAACTGAATTAAACAAAAAAAACATTGAATCAGTCAGTATATCATTACGGAAACTCTCTCTCTGCTGGCAGAAAGATTTTATAAAATCTCTAAATTTGTTGGGTGATATTTTATTTAAATTGTCCCTCACTAATTATTTACATGTGAGTCCCTCTCCCTTTATTATAAGTATGTGTATTTATTTTATCCTGTTTCCCTCTTTTTTGCTCTTCATTTTCATCATTACTGTTCTTTTCGTTTAATTCATTTTCCAATGATTTTTCTCCTGATGAGATGTTGAACAAAAGCTCCTTTGAGACTTGTTTTTAAAATAGTATACATATATACTTACATGTATATATATATATATATATATATATATATATATATATATATACCACAACCCAACTTAAAAAACATATTAATAAACTTATTACTGCAAACAATGCTGAAATAGGATCCTATAAACTTCAGAAGATTATAGGTGATTATCAGCCTGGCTACCTTTATGGAAATGTAAAAATCCATAAAAAAGATCATCCCCTCTGACCTATCATTTCTCAAATACCCACACCAATATATAACCTTTCCAAAACACTTAACAAACTAATTACTCCCTATCTTCCTGGTAAATATAGTATTAACTCCACGGACAAATTTTTACAGATTCTCCATTCCGTAAAACCTAAGAATCAAATGATTGCATCTTTGGATGTCCAAAACTTATTCACAAATGTTCCCATCCAGGAAACAATTGACATCATTATCCGTGATGTATACAACCATGCTACTATCCCATCAATCAATATTAAACCCACTATATTAAAAAAACTATTATTAGCATGCACCACACAAGTACCCTTTCACGATCCCTGAGGCAATATTTATACACAAATAGATGGTATTGCGATGGGATCTCCTTTAGGTCCCCTCTTTTCTAATTATTATATGGCAAATCTAGAAAATAAAATCATTAATGACAACAATAAACCCTCTATATATGTAAGATACATAGATGACATCTTTGTTTTAGCTAACAATATCGATCAAATTAAATATCTTAAAAACAAATTTGAAAGTCACTCCAACCTCAAATTTACATTAGAACTTAATATTAATAACAAACTCTCATTCCTTGATGTATTCATTGATTCTAGCACACATAAATGTACTACTTCTCTATATAGGAAACCAACTAGCATAAATTTGTGTCTTAATTATAATAGTGAATGCCCCCAACGATATAAGTTAGCTGTTATAAAAAAACTTACTTCAACACACACAAATGATATCTTCTTCCAAATCTATATTTTATAAAGAATTACACAACATTAAGCAAACACTAGGTCAATAATGGATTTCCTAACTCCGTTATTGATCAACAAATTAAAATGTATCTCAACAAAATTAACAATAGCTCTAACAATAATGATAATATTAATAATAATGGTTTACATCAAAATAAATATAACACTATTAACTTATACTATTGCAACCAAATACATAATAATTATAAACAAGATGAAAAAACTCTCAAAAAAATAATACGTACAAATGTTAAACCAGTCGAAAGTAATAATCAAATTAAACTCATTATATATTATAAAAAGTTTAAAACAATTGACCTCATAGTCTCAAATAACCCCACAAGCACTAAACTAAATTCTTTACAAAAAACCAATGTAGTGTACCAATTTACATGCCCATTCAGAGATTGAATCTCTGATACTAATCAAAAACCTAGTACATATATTGGTTTTACTACAACCACGCTCTCCCGTAGACTTACATGTCAACTTTCTGATCAGAGTACTATTAAACAACATTTCTCTGAAAAACATAAACATGTAGGTAATATCAGACAGATTTTGGTCAACAATATGGCGATCCTTACTCATACACACAGTAAGAGGAACCTGCAGATATTGGAGGCCATGTACATCAAATCAAAACAACCAACACTCAATAAAATCAACTTTAAAACAGGAAATAACATATTACATTGCATTTGACTAGATGGTTTTGTTGTCATTTCGCGCTATCCCATGGTGTGACGTCATAAAACCGCATCGCAAACTTAAGAACTGCGTTTATTATTTTTGGTAACTATTGCCGTTGCCAAGCGGAGTTTTATGTCAACACAAAATAAAATCGTCGGTGATGGTGGATTTTATAATAGTTCAGTTTAAACTACCTCTCTGAAGATGGCTCATGTGAGCCGAAAGCTTAGAAGAAAACCAATAAATAATTATCCAAATGTTGGAGAATTTTTGTCTTTATTTTCAACTGAAATTAAAGCAAAAATACGACGTTTAGAACGGCTCATGATTTAACATAATAGACATTCATTGTCTCTTATATTTAATAGCATATGTTTAGAAAATATATATATATATATATATATATATATATATGTGTGTGTGTGTATCTATGTATATCAAAAAGTCTGCGTCCTTCTACTGAGCACTCATAGCTCAGTGGTAGAATCGCCAACTGATGCCAATTTGTTTGGGTTTTAATCCTTGGGTAAAAAGCAATCAGGTGTCTAACCGTACTGATGAGCTGTGACACAGCGAAACAGATCTGCCTGTGGATGATTATATATATATATATATATATATATATATATATGCAGGTTTCATTAAAATTGACAGACAAGATATTAAGTTTTTATATAATTTTTTTATCTGTGTAATCTTTTTCTTTTCAGAACTCAAATTATATAATTGTCTAAAGGTTTTGTACTCTCAAGTGCTTTTGACTATACCTTTAGCTATTAACAAGAATTAGTTTTATTTTACCTGTAAATAAACATGTGTAAAATTTATGTATAGAGAGTCATGTGTATGTTAATTTCCGAACACGGTAGGCACATTGCTACTGTGCTCATAATTGGTGCTATGTAGGATTTGTCTTTTTTATTAGTAATGCCTCCAATTATTTTTAATCTTCTTTCACATGTGGATAATGCTATCAGGTATGTATTATCAATGAGGATATCACGGACAGGTCCTGGAAGATCTCGATGTGTATTTAAATGATATTGGATGGAACAGTTATAGGAAAGATGTAAGGTCGATCTTCTCATCAATTTTGTGGTGGTATAGCCAATGTAATTGTTTACAGATTTGGATAGTCAAGGAACACTGTTCTTCAAAGGATATATAAATTCATGACTCTGGTTTTCTGCAATTTAGATTAGCAAGTGAATTTGAATTTTTGTAATAGATAATTCAATTTTCTTGTTTGAGTTAGTGTTGCATAATTTTGGATGATATTGCAAAGTGAAGATTCATCCTGTCTGTAATTAATGTGCTTTTGATTTTTGTAAAAAAAACATTAATGTTATTGTTTTGTCTGTGTGTTTGTAGTTGCCATTGGTTACATTATGAAGAAAAAGTTTGATATGGTAGTCAAGTAAATAACTTGCAAAGCTGTTGTTGACAAGCGTTTGTTTCAAATAGTGGAGTTCTTTGAAGAAAAGCAGTTGAGAAGATAAATTCTTGTCTGGTCTTGTTACAAATTTTTTAATAACATCAGTTTTGTACCTAAGGTGGCAATAATTTTTGCTAGTGGTTTTTTTTAATATTCTAAGTAGTGAAAGTATTATTACTAGTATCCACAAGAACATCCAAATATGGGAGTTTGTTTTTTATGGCTAAGTTCATATGTGAACTTTATATATATGTATATATATATATATAGAGAGAGAGAGAGAGAGAGAGAGAAAGAGGGAGCAAGTACCTTTATTCTAACATGTTTCACTTTAATAAGCTTATTCAAAGATTTTTTTAAAGACAAAATATTTAAAAATTTTAAAAAATCAAATCACATGTTAAAGACATTTTTTTCCTACTTACTTCATATTTATTCTACTCATCTTGATGGATTTCCAGACATATATTCAGCACACACACACACACACACACACACACACACACACACACACATATACATCAAGGAAAAATTCAATGCATCATTGAAAACAGTTATAAACTATAATTTTTTTCAACGGGTAAGTTTTTGGTACCTGTCGCATCAGACCATGAATTATACACCTTAACTTATTCCATTAGAATAAATTATAGTTTATAATCACTTTTGATGATGCATTGAGTTTTTCCTTCATGTATATTATATTGTTCTGGATAGAACACAATGAGCACTCTGTACGGATCTATGTCTTTAATTTATTTTAAAGACATCTATTTGGATTATCCTCTCTGTTTACAGGTTTCATATCATTACTTATATATATATAAATATATATATATGTACATACGTGCATGTGTGTATATACATGCATAAAATTAATAGAATTACTTTCCTGTTCATAAGAATAGATTGTTAATAACCTGATTTGACTTAAGTGAATCATGTAAAAATTATATACTAATACATAAATATTCAACTTTTTTTTTTTTTTTACAAAAAATAAACAATCTCACCAATCTATGAATTTATTCATGGGTAAATACTTAATGTGTGCATGTGTGTAAAACAAAATGTGGGTGAGGTGGAAATCAAAAACAGTAGATGTAACAGTGTTATTTTATAATTCTAACATAGGTTACCTATTCAATTAGTCTTACAAAATCAACAGAGTTTTGACTTTAATGTGTGTGAATTTAAAGTGATAAGGTAGATCAGACTATCTTTGAAAATAGATATTTTTAAAATATTAAATAGATAAGAACAGAAATCCCACAATAAAATGAAACAGTTTATTTTTTTACTAGCAACACATAAACACACACACACACACATTAAAGAAAAAAAATGTTTCTATATGTTGTTTGTTAAGAGCATTTCTGGTTTTTACATGAAAGTTAATCATAAAGATTAAAATAAGAGAATAAAAATCAATTAATCTTTCTCTAGTGGCCATAAAATAATTTGGTTTATGCGAAAAAACAACAATTTTTATGACTATTATGACATTAATTTCTGAAGATTTTGAACTCTTCAAATAATGCATCATTTAAATAAGCATCTCGTGCTTCCCTTTTAAAATTTTATTACAACATACCTTTTATTATGAAAGGGTTTAATTAACTTTTAGGTAATAACTATGGCTGCTATGAACAAACAAAATTTGTATACATTTGTATACAGTGTTTATTTATATATATATATATGTGCGTGTATGTTTGTATGTATACACACACAGACACATATTTTTACTTTGTAGATAGTGTTTATATATGCATATACCAGAATACTTTATTATATATATATATATATAAATATAAAATATACACATATATACATACATTAATTTTCATCTATTAATGAGCTTATGTGCATAATGTTCAAAAACAGAAATATACATATCTATATATAGATAAAGTTACACATAGACAAATCTATTGTGTAATATAGATAGATGAGTATACACATTCACATTGAAAGTTTTGAAAAGTACTTGGCTTAGCCCACTTCTGGACAAAAGGCCAAACATTTTTGGGAAAGCTTTTGGCTGAACTCAAAACTTAGTGATGATGTATCATATTGAGAAAGAAATGTATGTGTGTGTGTGTGTGTATTACATATCATAAAAATCAAGTTTTACAGGATTTTATCATCAAGCAACTTCCTTTTGTATTTAAATAAATATATATATATATATATATATATATATATATATATAACCTTTGTGATTTAATTTAACATTTTTGCGACACAACATTTCCCATATTTCAGAAACCATTTTTTTAAAACTATGGTTTCTTCTTTAAGCAATCATTTTTGGGATGACTAACAAAAATGTTTCTTCCAAAAGTCTCAAAAATATTAAATTAACTATATTACAATAATATTAAGCTCTACTTTCGTACTGAGCACTGTAAAATTAAAAATAAATGTTAAGGAAGAGTAAATTTCTTATTGTCATTTCATTACATTATATATAGGGAGAGAGAGAGAGATAGACAGATAGAGAGAGAGTTTTAGTGCAAAGACTATATCACTTTAACTGACCATGTTCTGAAAAATCAACAATTTTGGTACCAAACATAATCATCTCACTCTCTCTCTTATATATATATATATATATATAATAGAAACTGAAACATTATTTAGATCAAATTACTGTATAACTTAGAAGTAAAATCCAAATTAGGGCAAATATTTTTTAAACTAATCAATAAACACTTACCAAAAAACTCAGAATTAAACAAAATTTTAAATAGAAATTCAGTCAAATTATGTTATAGTTATACTAGTAATTTAGAAAATTACGTAACAAAACAATGCCAGAAACCTAAATACTAGCGTACAAAATCACATCACTAACAAGGAATGTAAATGTAGGGACAAAAACAATTGCCCACTTAATGGACTTTGTAAAACAGAAGTGGTTATATACAAAGTAGAAGTACATGACATAGATGGACAAAGAAAAACATATTTGGGGTCTAGAAAAAGAATTTTTAAAAACCGAATATTCACAAATCTACATTTAAACTGGAAAACCTCAAATGTTGCACCAAACTAGTTAGCAACGTGTGGAAATTAAAATTGAAAAATGGAAAAGACCCTGATATAACTTGGAGTACAGTGAAAATAGCTAAACCATACAATGGTGACAATATATACAGATTGTGCCAGGAGAAAAAGTTAGCCATTACGTTGTTCCTAGAACAAAAAAAACATTACAACATGAAAGATCAGAAATAATGTCCTGGTGCAATCACACCTATAAATTCATACTAGGATCATACAAACATGGTTGAAAGTTTTTTAAGATCTTTAAATGACTCCTCCCTAATTTTGAAAATTTTGAGTTGTTTAAAAATTCTAGTCACATGTTCGTAAAAAATCCCTGTTTGTACTTTTGAAAAATGGAAAAATCAGTTATTATAAATCACCTGATGATACCAAAAGGGTGAATGCTGGGTTGTAGGAAAAACTTATTCCAAATGAAAATATAGATGTTTTAAATCCAAAAAGAATGAGCATATAGGTAAAATCCAAAAACCAGATCCTATTAATATTAATTTTACTAATATTAAAAATGATCAAGGTGGAGGGTTTGATGTAAATAGTATTATCTATTTACAGAGCCAAATCTACTAATTTACATATAAAAACCTATAAACCAACTCTTTAACCCTTATATATTTCCTGCCCCTTTATATTTGATTTTTTTATATTTATATAAATACATACATACATATATAATGTATTTTTTCTTTTTTCTTTTTTGATTGCAACAAACCTTATTTCCATTTTTGTTTTTCTAATACTTTCCCTGCATTTTGTTATATGTATATATATATAAAATAAGAATTTTATTGAGATCTACCTTAAAATTTATTTTATTTTTTATATATATAAAAAAAATTCTTATAACATTTTCTCCTAAATCAGGTACTTTTCTTAACATTATGCATGTTTGTGGCCGTGTATATATGTATGAGTATGTATGCATATGTATAGGTGTATTTATATACGCATGTCTATATGTATATGTGTGTATATTTACGTATGTGTATACCAGTATATGCATATATAAACACTATCTACAAACTACAAATGTGTTCCTCTGTGTGTGTGTCTGGGGGGTGGGCGAGTACACATACAAACACACACACATTTTATATATATATATATATATATATATATATATTTCTAAACTGCACGTATGTATGTGTGTATTTATGTCTGAGTATGCATATATATGTATGCATGTGTATAGATATATGTGTGTGTGTGTGTGTATTTATATTATTGTATTCTTTTATATATATATATAGGTGTGAAGGTGTGTATGTGTGTGTGTATATATATATATATATGTGTGTGTGTGTGTGTGTGTTATTTGATAAAAGTGTGTATGATGTATATGTATATTATTTGATGTGCTGATATATGTATACTAGTGTATGTAGGTGGTGTGTGTATATATATATATATATTCAGTGTATCAAAGCAGCAAATAATTTTCTAAACATATACTGTTAAATATAACAGACAATGCTGGAGAATCTTTGTCTTTATTTCCAACTGAAATTAAAGCCAAAATACGACGTTTAGAACGGCTCATGAGTAAACATAATAGACATTCATTGTCTCTTATATTTAACAGTATATGTTTAGAAAATGTATATATATGGATATATAAATATATGTATTTTATGAGTAGATATGTTTATTTTTTGGGGATTATGTATATGTGTGTATGGGTATATATGTAGTTATGTGGGTGTGTGTATATGTAATTTAATATTTGAGGGTATTTGTAATTGTATGTATGTGTGTATATGTGGTTATGAATATGGATGTGTGAGTGTGTGGGTGTTAGTGTGTGGATGTGTGTGAGTGTGTGTGTATATATACTTATAGCTATATTTATATATTAATTGCCTTCTTTTCATCATCAAAAGATGTCATCAGTTGTTACCTTGGTTACAAAGAAAATTTTTTTATAACTTATTTCTTCATTAACTTTCCCCTTGTCTACCCCTTTTGTCTTTCCTTATCCCCTACCACTTCTATCTCTGGGACAGTTTAAGTTTTAACTTTTGTATTTTTTTATACAGACATAATCTAATGTTTTCTAATATCGTGTCATGAATCTCTCTGCTTTTCCATTTCCTTTCTTCTGGCCAACAAATTTAAATACAAAGTTTTTTCTTTCTTAATCCCACCTGCGCCTTATTTTTTTTAACTTCCTGTGTATGGATATGATTTTGGGTTTCTTTTGACATAGAAATTTTGTACCATATTTGAATAAATAAATTTTTTGTTTTGGATCCTTGCTGATGAAGCGAGAATTTTCTCGATGAAATGGGCATTCAACAAATGTAAATTTTGGAATTTTTTGACATAAAATATATATATATATATATATATATACTATATATACACACACACACACACACACATATTAATGTATATCTGTTAAGGAAATTTCTTTTAAATACCTTTCGTTAAATATGGCAGACAAGGAAACTAATATACATATACATCTTCAGATGACAATAAATTTGAATCCAAGGAGAAGAATGATAAGCACTAGAATTAATAAGCTTAATAACGTTTTTTTTCTTTTCTTAGCAACCCTATCTATTTGGGAGAAATCTCACAGGTTTTCAAAATATTCACAAGTATCTTAACAAAAAGAACTTTTCCTTTTCTGACAATGAAAAACATTTGATGATGTTTGGCAAAAAAGATGACAATTATTATTATTATTATTATTCATTTGTTTTTTTATGGCTTATCAACATTTTGTGGGTTATGTAAGGCTGAAAAATATTTTTTATTTATTACTCATAGTTTGATAAGTATCAGATTAATTGAAGATAAATGTAATTTTTGTTTATTTAGTTATGTTTTCTCTATGTAGATGTATTTTGAAATAAATATGAGATAAATTTTAAATTATTTTGGCTTATATAAGCAGTAAAGAAAGAATACTAATCAAGATGGGCTGAAGAAAGGGTAAAAGCAGTCCAATAGTGTGTGTGTGTGTATATATATATATATATATATATATATATAGAAAGAGAGAGAGAGAGATAAGGTGTATTTGAAGCAGCAAGAATTCTTTTAAATTCGTTTTTAAACAATATTGACAAAGTTTGTCTGTTCAGTTTTTTAATCAAATTTCTCTAACTTACAACTAAGTTGTTTTATACAATTAGTAAACTGAATTGATTTTTTTATTTTTTGAATCAGTCTTAGTCAAAATTTAGGTCCATTCAAGCGCATATAGATCAACACATCCCAAATTACCAAAATAATATTAATATAAGACAAATTTGAACAGATAAAACCAAAATATTATATAAGACACAATTCAAAGAAAGACTTAAAATTCCAAAAGCCATTGTAACAAAAAGGAAACAGCCAACATTAAATAGTATATGTTTCTCCATAAGAAATCATATATTAAAGGATGTAAATAAACAAAAATCATGTAAAAATTGTGTTAAGTAACTTGAAATTGGTTCCAGCAAATGAAGGAATGCTGGAAATGGCCAAACACAGTCTCATGAACAGACAAACAATGGAATACTTGATAATGACTGTACCAACAGTCAAAAGTACTTGGATTAAAAAAAAAAAAAAAAAAAACTTTGGAAAGGTTCTTCCTCTTTTATGTGCCCTGTACTTTCGGGATGTAGGCAATCATGGCTTTCTACATCTCCCTATTCCTGGTGGCTTTCTCATGTTGCACTATGCAAGCCTCATTCCGTCATTCATCTGATCAGGTCCTTCAAATATGTTATCCGCTGCTTTCCCCTGTCACGTTTTCCTTCTATCTGGCCTGTTAGTATCAGGTTCTCCAAGTCCTTCTTCCTCATTGCATGTCCCACAATCTTTAGCTGTCTCTTCCTGATGCTCAGTATCAATTTTCTTTTCGTTTCCATTCGTTTGGAAAAATTACCAATTGCATAAAAGTCAAGTATAAAAAAATTGCATAAAAGTAGGAACTGCTGAAGTGTATGAAAATTATATAGTGTATAATTTCTTAGTAGGGGAAGTCTGCTTGCTGACTTGTCCCTCATGAAATTTACTATTCAAAATCTGGGTTTTCATCTTGGCTTCAATAACTAGATAGATGTTTAAGATAATCATTCAATTATGTCAGCCACCAAACACTTGTAGAGATGTAGAGTAATATCAAATAAAATGTGACAATGACAAAATCTGAGAAGAAAGATTTTGTCAAAATAAAATACATAAATGGAATGGACTTGCTCAGTGTCTTGGGCAGCTGTACTGTTACCTCTGGAATCAATGATTGATATTTGAACCCAGGGTTTCAAATGCAGATTTTCAAAGAAGGCCCTTCACATTTTGGAAGACTATCAAAAATCAGTCTTCTGACTCCAACTATATTTGATCACATGGGTAGCACACACGCACTGTACAAGGTGGGGGGGGGGGGTTAAAAACAAACTGTTATCCATCAAATTTAATGTGTATATAATTGATATGCATAATACCTTGTTATATATATTATAAGTAATACTTTAAGTATATTTATAAGTAATATGTAATATAAACATTTTTAAAGAGAAGAGGCTTATTGGAACAAGTTTTTCTATATTCATCTTATAAGAATTATTTGGTATATGTGGGTGCATGAATTTATTTAACAAGTCTAATTTTTTATTTAAACTGTTTTTACATATTTGGGGAGGTTGGGGAGGTCGATTTACCCCCTAAAAATCAGTAAGAGCTACAAAGCTCTTTGCCAAAAAAACTCTTTCAAAATAAAATCTGATGTGTGTTTATACTTAAGGAAGTGCACTGAGCTAAGAAATTTTCAGCAACTCCACATAATTTAAGAGAATGGTGCAAAGCAAGATAATAAAATGATTCCATGTATCTGACACACAGACACAGATTCACTCTCTCAAGCACAGAACACCTCAAATAGAAACAGTTTCACAGAGTAGCATTTTAAATGAGACATACTATTGTTCGTTTGCATAGACTTTTTTGACTATGTCTATTAAAAATAGTAATCTGCTGATATTCATGTAGAATACGTTCATAGAAATTTGTTAACTGCAAAGTACACATTTTTTGATACAGTTGGATAAAAACTTGAAAATGTCCAGTCTTTCATCTCC
>JBBBDQ010002451.1:157500-207500 GCA_037127315.1 Ascarosepion bandense | reverse complement strand
ATTAAACCTGTATAAAAGAGAGATTGTTGCCTGACTACACAATATATATATACATATATATATATATATATATATACATACATACATGCTGGGATACAGAGAAAGCTAAGACAATAATCTTGAAACCATAATGGATACATCGCACAGAAAGAGGGCAATCTAGACTGTGGCTCAATCGACTGTCAGTTTCCTGTTAAGATTGAAAGAAGAAAACCTGTATTCTCTAAAAATATAACATACATTTTCAAATTTAAAAGTTGAACTTTTTCTGATTAGTTAAATTAAACACACATGAATTTTTCTGTCTTCTCCCATCCATATCAACTCTTTAAATAACAAGCATATTGTTCTATACATTCCATGTAAATCCTTTTTTACAGAAATGAGTCAACATTGCCTGATGATGAGGTAAAAATCTCAAAACATACAAACTTCTGAGTCACAATGTAAATTAATTTTAAATAAAAAACAAAAGTTATTATCATTATATTATGCTCTATGATATGTGTTGTACTGAGCACTTTTTTAAAAAAGTCAATGCTGTAGAACTCAGAATTCTAAAACTGTTGGTTTTCTTCACCTGAAGATATATATATATATATATATATATATATATAATCACACAGTCAATCAACCAATTAATACCTAGATAATTTATTTACAATGTAAATCCATTTCTGAGTTCAATTTGAAAAATCCTTGCTGGTTCTTAACATAAATTTTAACTTATAAATTTTTATATTACACATATAATTAGTTATTACTTATAAGTAATATACATAATGAGGTATTACTTATTTATAAGAAATACCTAATTATTTAAAATATGCATACATACTACGGTATTGTGCATAAATGATATGCATAAGGTATTATGTATATTATTTATATACGTGTGTTAAATTGATGGTAAGTTGCAAAAAGGTTCGAGGGAGAGAACTCTTATTGGTTTATTTGAAGGAAACTAGTGGGTGTGAACAGTAGTAGGATTTCATTATTAAATTGATTTCAAAACTTATTTTTTTTGTCAATCAAAATAGAATTTTTTTTATCTTTGCTTATTTTCTTGCTGATCCATAAAAACAAGTAATTTCAATCCTATAAAACAATATTGTTACTAATAAATCCATTTATTTTACATCACTGTATGTTTGCATACATATACATAGTCAAGTGCCATACGTGAAACACGCTTGGGCGATCATGTCTCAAAAGAGACATGACTGACTGGGCAGAAGATTATCCCGCAGTAGGTTGCCATTGCTTTCTGCGGTAGACTGGTTGCCAGCCAAGGCTATAGAACCCAATCTGTCCTGCTATTTAACCCATAACTGGAAGAAAGAGATACATTTCCCAAGGGTATTTCCGTGTAAGTGAATGCAATGAATTCAACTGGAATTCGAACTCAGTTCCCCAATTTCTCCTTCTGAGCCGATATCCACTGCACCACAACTACTATGACATAAGATAGTAATTTTGTATATATATATATATATGTATAGTGATAACAAATTAATCAATAAAGTCCAAAATAAAGTTCAAATGGCAACTGTAAGCAGATTATGAATTCATAAGCAAAGAAATTAAACTTAATATTTTTGTTTTCATTAAATTCTGACATTTAATGCAGTCTAGAGAAATAGTTGTAGAAGGACAAGTAATGTTATGATCAAAAGGTGACAGTAAAATCATCAGAATGTGATTCTTTTGAAAAACTCATTCTTGATGGTTTTCTGTTTGACAGCCATTTTGCTATCCTCACTTGATTACAAATGTTGAGTGAAGATAAACTGACTGAATTAATCTTTACCAAGTTTTTTTTTTTTAAATGAACAAAAAAGATAAAACGAAAAAAATGGAAAAACAGAAAGAAAAAACGCTAGCAGTTATTTCTAGCAAATTTCAAACAAAAATAAATGAAAAAGCATAGAAAACAACTTTTAAAAATATTTAGTCTGACGTAACTGTTGCTTTTCCATCTTCAAAATATAGATTTTTTTTTCTTGTCCTTGAAAAGCTCAAGAAAACTGTCTGCTTTGTCATTGTAAAATATTCAAATGTTAATTTTTATTTTATTCCCATTTCAACAGGATCAATTTTAAGTAAAATGTAAAAAGATGACGTCTGATGAAGAAACTCATATTTAATAACGATAGTTTTAATTAGTTTTTAAAAAAGAGATTACATTTACATATCTAGAGGGAAATTCTGATTCTAAACTCAGACAGGGTTTGTCTTTTAGCAACATTTCTCCCAATTTTGTATATCAACAATTCATTTCAGACACATGAGCACAACATTTTTATGCAGAATAAAAAATAACCTTATATACAAAGCAAAAAGAATATACAATACAAAATTAGAGTTAAATGTTAAAATTCATTTTCCCCTCTTATTCACACACACAGGCACACACACACATATATATATATATATATATATATATATATATATATAGAGAGAGAGAGAGAGAGAGAGAGTAATTTTCTAAATACAGCTTAAATGTGGCACATGGCTGAAAGTATGGTGCCTATAGTGAGAGTTGAACTCACTACTCATGAACTGATCTAGCAAGATACACTTACAAACATTACACCATATTGAAGTGCACATGTATATGCATGGAATGTGTAGGTGTGTTAGGTGTGTTCACATATATATATATATATATATATATATATATATATATATATGTGAACATATATATATATATATATATATATATGTGAACACACCTAATGCATTAGTGTATCGAGGCAGCAGATAATTTTCTAAACATATCCTGCTAAATATGAGACAATGAGCGAAGTTTTATGTCAACACAAGATAAAATCGTCACTGATGGTGGATGTTTTTCTGTTACCGTCCTTATAACCTCTCTGAAGATGGCTCATGTGAGCCGAAAGCTTAGAACCAACTTAATAAAAAATTATCCAAATGTTGGAGAATTTTTGTCTTTATTTTCACCTGAAATTAAAGCAAAAATACGATGTTTAGAACAACTCATGATTAAACATAATAGACATTCATTGTCTCTTACATTTAACAGCATATGTTTATTATATATATATATATATATATATATATACATATTGAATCTCTGTATTTGTGGTCTCTTTTTAGAGTGTGCTGACAGTGTGCATTACACTCTATTCATCTCTATATAATTCTCTCTCCCATCCCAGGAAATAGCTAAATTTGATCTTTGTCTAAACCTATATTTTTTCGTCCCACCCCCCACATAGATGCTGTAGAAGGCCCAAGAGCCACTCGAGGTATAGCGTTCTAAATCTATTCCTGTTCTATTTGGTGCCTTTTCCTATAGATTATCTCGGCCTGTTCTTATCTATAAATCCTAATTTGTTTGTATCTTTTAAACAACCCCCTCAACCTGTATATTTCCCCCTGCTAAATACACTAATTCTTTCTTAATAAAATGAATTTTTAACCCTCATCAAATATTTTTCAGGTTAAAGAGTAAATAAATAAATAAAGACAGGAACCTTAAAAACCAGTTAGAAAAATGTGTCACAGTTGGGTGTCATTCTTATTCAGCCATCTCTTTACACAGCGTAGCACAGGTGTGGACTGAAGGGGGTGTCAGTGTGGGCGGGGAGCACTTTAGTGCAGATTTGTTTCACATCTTTATTTTATAAATGAATACATGAGCAACAAGCATTCGTCTTTATGTAAAAAGAATATGCATAAAATCTAGAGAAAAAGTTCTAAGAGAGAGAGGGGGGAGACATGCAAGAATTAAAGTCGACGCCTGTATATTGAGTCCAAGTGCATACAGAGATATCATTTTATATTATGCAAACATACACACGTCAGCATCATGCACACATCCACATGTACAAACAATTACACATTAACTAGGTGCTAAATCGAAAATTAATCTACAAGAATTAATGCATGAGAAGGGGGGGGTCATGTATACGTATGCAAATAGAGAAACGGTAAATGTGCAGTTGAAAATTATAAAAAGACAATTTGTAAATTTCATGTCCAGAAACTGAAAAAAAAAAAAAAAATGCCTCCACTATTTTTTTTATGATCTTCATACTGACAAAAAGTTTGATAAAATCTGTCAATCACAAACATTTGGATTATATTTAGACCTTGTACATAAAAAGTTAATTACAAATCAAAAAGATATTTTGTGTCCATCATTCTTAATCAAACCAATGTTATAGTTTGTTACTCAAATGTGAATGTGTGTTATACACACACACACATATAGTGTATTCAAATATCTAGGTAAATATTCTTACACAAAATTATTAAAGTGATAATTTTATATACATATGTAGGCCGAGATTATTTGGGGAGGATAAAAACAAACACACACTCACATATGATGTTAAAACATGTATATTCATGAATCTATTTTATATATATATATATATATATATATATATATATATATATATGACTCTACTTGAATTTAAAGCAAAAGTATTTATTGCAAGTACATGTGTAAATATTCATATAAATATATAATTTCCGTTTACACTCACACACCCAATGGTAAACTTTATGTCTGTAAACATTAAGCAGATGCTGCATTTAAAGATTCCTTTCAATATGAATGTAAATATAGCATTTTTTTTTTCAAATCATGTAGAATTTTAATATGTACATCCAATTTATTTCAAAACTGAAAAGGAAATTTATGTTCTGAATTTCTTTGAATGGACAACTGAACATGCATATTATTTTGGTTGGAGGAATCCAAGATATCAAATATATTAGAAATATAAAATAAAAAAGAAAAAAATCGGAGCCATGCTAAAAAAACAATTTGTGTGTGGGATGGGGACGACAGCTGGCGATAATTTTCCTTTTATTATTTTTTAATTTTTATTTCCGCAGATTCTGTTCCTCTGTAAACAAAACACAATTGTTTGTTGTTTTAACTTTACAAAAAAAAAAGAAAAAAAAAAGGTGAACACAGAATTTTACAAAATCATCTACTTTTTTCTTTAACAACCGTACAGAAATAAAGATCTATGAATTTTCATGGTTTATAAAGGAAACTGCTTTATCTGATTGAAATTCTACCTGTGACTCTGTATAAGGTGAAGGAAAAAAATTTCCAATTAAATAAGCGGAAAAATAGACAGAGAGAAAAAAAATGAACGGTAGGAGCAAGAGAAGAAAAGTTCAAATAGGGCAGGGATATCTAAGGAGAGGGTCAAGTCGGAGAAACAGGCTAAAGAGGTCGATTAAAGGCCAAAATTTGGCATTGGCTAACAGATAAAAATATAAGCATAGAATTAAAATTAAATTCTTTAATTCTATCACAATAAAATGTGTATCAAAGTAATTCTCATTTTTTTTATTGAATAAAAAATTCTACATTAATTTATCAATATTCATTTAAATTTCTTCGTTCTCTCACTCTTTTCAAATTGTCATGTTCCTTCAGAGTAATGTTGGTCTCCACACCATCCTCCAAGCACTCTTTCCAACTTTTTATGCGTTCCAGAAATTTCAACTGTCTCTTTCTGATTCTAAAAACAAATTTTCTTTTTTGATTCTAATTTCTTTAAGACTTGCTCCTTACAAAGTCAGAAGAAGCCTGTTCTTAAGATGGTCAAATTGAGTTTGACAATTGTCGGAATCAATTTTTTCTTCAAATCAAGAGGCAACAAACTATTAGTGATAAATTGTGCTCATTTATAAGAAAAGATGTAATAACCAAAACCAATGTTGAATGAAGATGGCACTGGTCGAAGTGTGGTGGTGGTGGTGGAGGGGGCATAATAGAAAAGATTACTTATACTATTTACATTATTTAGACAAACCATACAACTATATCCTTAAAGACACATGGCCCAGTGGATATTTTTTTTTAATCATATCACCCTGAGCAAGGTGGTACCGCCACTGATGTGCAGGGGGCTACGTAAGAGTGAAAAGATTGAAAAAGAGAAAACCGGAAACAGCATCCTAAACAGGAAACAAGAGACGTTGGTTAGTTCCAGTGACTTGACTCAAAGATCTGTGAGTTCAATACCTGGCCACATCAGTGGTGAACAAATAACTTAGAGTTGAGTTAATTCATGACTTTCAAAAGAGGCTTTGCACCAGGAATGAGAATGATATACCCCAGTGATTGTAATAAAGGGTTCAGTTCGAAATTCCTAGCACCTGAAGAAGGCCAGAGCGTACAACAACAGAAACGTCATACAAATGGCAACCAAGATGAGTACAATAGTCTGAATAATATAAATAGTGTAAATACTACCTAATCTCAGAACTATAGACAAGATTACTTATCATAAGACTTCTTCAAATCCAGAGCTTGATTTTCAAGTTGAACCTTCTATTAAATGTTGACCCTGACTTGTATTAGAGAAGCCCCTATAGAAAAAGATTACATTTTTGTGTGTGTGCACACATCAGTTTGACTCAGTTTAAATGCCACCCATCAGAAAGTCACAAGTTTTATTTCAGTTGATGCGGAAGAAAGAAGGGGAACTACTTTCAAATTTTGGAAACAAAAAGGTTGTTGAACAGATTAAAAAGCAGGGAGATAAGTCGACACAAGTAAAGGTTTTTTTTGCCGTGCTTCTGTTGAATTAAATGTTGAAGGTGTTTCTCATATTTTGTCCAATACCTACTTTGATAAAAGCTTTTTCCAAAGTGTAATTGGTTTTTGGTTTTTTTAAGTACTTGCATGCATTTGTATTTATCTCTAGGGTGGGACTCCCCTGTCAGTTCTAATGTATGAGAGGCAAACAGTCTGGTTTAGAATTGAACTACTAGACTCCACCACTCACAGATGACTTGATCATTATAGCAAGCAGTGAATGCTGGTTACATGTTCTCAAAGAACTGATAGCAGAGAAAATAGGGTACAGTGTGCTACAAATTTTCCAAATAGACACCCACCACCACCACCACTGCCTCAAGCTTGAATTCAAAGCTTTCCTTTGCTGAGATTACCCCAGACAAGGAAGCTATTTAATTCAAAAACTGGAGGAAGACAGATCTATGCTTTTTCCAAAGGCATTAGTTTAGTTTGAAGGGGAACAAAACAGGCCAGGATTTTACACACTAATAAACATTACACTACCTGCGCGGGTCGCAAAATAACACACACACATACACGTAAGTGAACAACAGTGGGCATGCCCTTCTGTTTCCTGCTTGAATGCAATCTCCAGGCTATGAAGATTATTTTGTGTTCAAGAATTAAACAGACTGTTGGGGGTTCAGGATTGACCCCAGTGTCAACTTTTATGGTTATTTACACCCTATCTCTGATTTTGAGTACTTCTACACAAATATAGCAAACCTTAAAACTATATTTTGTATCATTTTCTTTATAACAATATAATTTGGTGAGTGAGTGTGCAGAGAGAGAGAGAGAGAGAGTTCTATTTAGGACGTGCGTTGCGGTGCAGTGGATATGGACTCATAACAACAAATCGGGGAGCTGAGCTTGAATTCCATTTGAATTCCTTGCATTCACTTACACACAAATACCCTTAGGAAAGGTATTAATCCATCTCTTTCCTCCAGTTATGGGTTAAATAATAAGACAGATTGGGTTCTATAGCCTTGGTTGGCAACCAGTTTACTGCAGAAAGCAACAGCAACCTACTGCGGGATAATCGTCTGCCCAGTAAGTCATGTCACATTCAAGACATGATCACCCAAGCATATATCATGTATGGCCCTTAACTGACTGACTGAATATAATAGTTGGAAACATAATTAAAACTTCCACTGGTGGGGGGATCGGTTTTCTATTGTTATGAAGTAATAAACTGATCCCCCACTAATTACTACTTAATATAATAATGTAATATAATCTATCTCTTCTCCCTCCAGATATGAGTTAGATGGCAGGACAAATTGGGTTCTATAGCCTTGGCATGCAACCAGTCTACTGCAAAAAGACTTTTGTGTCATAAAAAAAAGTCTATTTTGATAAGTGTTCCTAACATTTTATCAAAAAGTAAATATTACAAATATTACTACATATGTAAATGTTTTATCTATTACTTACCATTTTATATATATATATATATATATTATGTTTTAGAACATGTACATTATTTTTTAATATATGTCCTCGACAATCATATGTTTGTTTCAACGTTGGGTACAAGACCCCAATCGCACACACAAGAAAACCCCACGCAAACACACAAAACTGACCGAGTAATAAACCCCCCCCACACACACCAATCTCTGTGAAATTCTAACTAAAAGATATACCTGACAGATAAAAATGTACACTCCAACAGATAATACCATTAATCAACAATTTAGCACTTACACACCAGGCCCTTCAAAACTCTAGAAGACACATTCCCTTCATTATCAATAACCCCAACCAACCTCCCACAACAACAATGAACCAAATATATGGAGCAGACAATTCAGTTTTGCTTTTACGTCCCGAAGAAGAAACGTACCCTACCCAACGTTGAAACAAACATATGATTGTCGAGGACATATATTAAAAAATAATGTACATGTTCTAAAACATAATTTATAATAAATATTCACAGCTCTATACATCATATATCGAGCACTGTTTTAAATTAATGTTTTGGACGGAAAAAATTCTTTCTTTGTTCTGTACCCACTCGGATATATATATATATATATATATATATATATATATACACACACACACAATTTTAAGACAAATTACATGAAGATCAAAAATTCATTTAATAAAATTTAATTCTAAACAGACACATTGAGTATATGAAAATAACAATAAATTGGAAATATATATATATATATATATATATATATATATATATATATATATAATACAAATTTAACCACAAGATATATTTTATTAAAATTTCAACATTTATATTTACATCATCAGAAAGACATCAGATATTGCATTTCTGCCAAATATATTTTGAGGATTGAGTGCATAAAAAAAAAAAATGATTATAATTACTATTTTTATTATTAATAACAATATATTTGTAGAACAAACAAAATTTGTAAAGATTTGTAAGCTCTTCATAATTAATGCTATTAATTATATACACATATTTCTTACTTTTAAAAACTCTTTCTGCAGAATATTATTTCAAGCAGATTATATTTCTGTATATATTTCACATATGCAGACTGGTATAAAAGTTTATACATTGTGTGCACACATTATATATATATATAATCGACTTATCTCATTAGCTACTCCAGGATTTCTGAAATTGCTCATTAGAGTCAAATGTCCCATAAATTTTACTAAATCTTACTATAAGGTAATTAATATTATTATAATAATAATGGGATACTGCAATTTGATAGCTATAAAGTTGCAGTATGTCATTATTACAATAATAATTACCAGATATATATATATATATATATATATATGGAAGATCAGCCAGTTACAGTTAGGCTATTATAGTTTCAGCCTTTTTGGTTTTTTCAGGCAATTTGTTTTGACTGATAAATATCTAAATGCTCTACATGATAAACCTTCATATCTTTCTAACATGCTTTGAGCACTTTCTAATAGAACGGCTTACTGATCTAATTTAAACCTGACCTGTAACTGTTCAGTGGGTATGGATATATATGTGTGTGAGTGTGTGCGCACACAAACACACACATATATAAGATCTCTGATCTTCAGTAATTTGATGAATTTTGATCTGAAATGTTTACTGTATAATGTGTTTTGATCTAAGGGATTAACATTCATCACTGAATAAAATGCACTGACAAGGAAGAGAGATCATACTGAAAAATAAATAAATTTCTAAAATAAAATAAATATCTTTGACTGACATCATTAGGAGTAAAAAAAGCTAAAAACTGCTGTGTGTGTGGTGTGTGCGTTCTATATTCAAACAAATATCATGAATTTTTACTTGTCTAGCATAACTAAGCATATAGTTTATTTATATGAAGAAGGCAATAATTTTAATTCAAACATTTATTGTTGTTTGTTTTACTGTGTATTGGGAAAGAGGTGTTTAGTTATATGAGAAAAATAAAAATAAATAAAATGTGACAGCTGCTAAAACTTTATGGCTTCACTGTGTGTTGTCATCAAAGAAAAGTGAGATGTCATTTCATGCGGCTGAAATTCTCAGAGGATTTGTATTGAAATCAGTTGGAAATTCATTAGAGTTCAAAAGAAAGAGAAAGCCAAAGAAGAAACTTGGCTCAAATATATATATATATATATATATATATATATATATATATTTACAAATAGTCATGTGCATGCGTGTGTTGTTAATACAAATATGTGAACTTCTAAGACAAATGCAAGAGTATATAAATAAAGTTGGGTGAGTGTATATTTAAAAAATGTGTGTCCGTGTGTCAAAATTCAGGTACATTTGTGAGAAAAGTCATTCTTTTTTGTGGGCATTTGACATTGGCAATGGTTATTAAGTGATTAGCAGTCAGTTCAATTCTTACCAAGTGTTTCACAAAATCTACCAGACAAAATTTACTAAGTGCCTATATGAGAGAAGACAAAAAAGAAAAGAATCTATACTGTTGACAATATTTTTAAGACAAAACTTTAGTTAAGCTTTGACATTTATGTATCTCAGTCCATTCATTTCTATCAGTCTGTGTGTGCATGCGTCCAAGGTCGGTATGAGAGAGAATCAGAAGAGAGAGATTACTACTTTCTAATACAAAGTCTATTTATTTTAGATATTGTTTTGTAAAAACTAAAGTGTCTCTTCATTAATAATGCATGAAAGAAAAGTAAATAAATATTCCAGATGGACATTTTCTTTTGAGCAAAAGCTGAAGGACCACATAACAGAAATGTGGTTACATATATTTACTTACCAAGGTAAGAAAATACTTGGTAGATCACTTTGTTAAAAACAAAAGAAAATATTTTGATTTTTTTTTTCTTTCTTTCTGCTTTTATCAACTTTTTTAAAAATCAACATATCAAAAAAACAAACTACAAATAAGCAAGGGAGGATGAAAAATAGTATTTTCAATATAAACTGATTTTAGGTTAAATCGGGAAGCTGATTTCGAATTTCAGTTGTCTTCCTTGCATTCACTTACACGCAAATACCCTTGAGAAAGGAATTAATCCGTCTTTTCCCTCCAGTTATGGGTTAAATAACAGGACAGATTGGGTTCTATAGCCTTGGTCGGCAACCAGTCTACCGCAGAAAACAATGGCAACCTACTGCGGGAAAATATTCTACCCAGTCAGTCATGACTCTTTCGAAACATGATCGCCCAAAGTGTGTATCATGTATGGCACTTAACTGACTGACTGAATAAAATAGTTGGAAACATAATTAAAATGTATACTGGGTATAAAGTGGGGGATCGGTTTTCTATTGTCATGAAGTAATAAACTGATCCCCCTATTATTACTACTTAATAATATAATACATCTCTTCCCACTCCAGCTCTGAGTCAAATAACAGGACAGATTGGGTTCTATAGCCTTGGTTGGCAACCAGTCTACCACAGAAAGCAATGGCAACCTACTGTGGAATAGTCTTCTGCCCAGTCAGTCATGTCTCTTTCAAGACATGATCGCCCAAGTGTGTATCACGTATGGCACTTTACTGACTGACTTGTAATTCTTTGCCTTAAATCAGTATTAGTCTGTCATCAACCTCTTATATCCAAAATGCTAGAGACGGACTTGCAAGAAATGATATCTCTTGGTCTTGATCAGTGTTGATGTATCGATGAAGTTATTTCATAAAAAAAACTAAAACCAATTTTTTAAAATTTTTCAAAAGAAGAAACAAAACTAAAATTCAATGTATAAAAAATTTTTGGTTATAAAAATATCCTTTAAAAGAACAGAAAAAACACAAAAATATTCTTTTAAATGGGAAATACTCATGAAAAGAGGAAAAATAAGCTCTAAAAAGTTTGTAAAAATAAAACATTAAAAAGTAAAAAAAAAATATTAAACCATTAAGAAAGCAAAAAATAGTTTCTGAAATGAACATTAAAAAACAAAAAAAAAAAACTTAAAATAAAAGGGAAAAAATAATTAGAAAAGTGTGGTCACCTCTCATATCTGAGGCTTGTTATCTACCAAGACATTGGTTTGAAAATGAGGATCTTTTATATACAAAACTGTAGCTTTTATCTTTCACTCAAATTATCAAGAATTTGCACACATGATCTTGTGAGAAAAAGGGGCAAATATATAAACATGAAAGTTTTGAGAGTTTGTCTTAAAAGTAGAAAATGAGAACATCTTTATCATCTTTGTGTATATATATATATATATATATATTGAAAAAAGAAATAGGGTTGTTCCAACGAGAGAAATTGGTATAGAATAAAAAGTGTGAGAGGCCATTAACGTTTTCTTTAAAGTGTATATTTATTGTTGTTGTTATTATACATGTTATGATACATTAAGTGTCCATAATTGTAATATAAATACCATTATGGACACTTAATGTATCATAACATGTATAATAACAACAACAATAAATATACACTTCAAACAAAATGTTCACGGCCTCTCACACTTTTTATTCTTTCTCTCTCTCTCTCTATATATATATATATTACACACATGCTTCAGTATTATACATGCACACTTCTACCTTTACACACTGTGGGTGTGTATATAAACACATGGTCCTATTGAAATGTAACGTTTGGAGATAGTAAGGAGTCTGCAATGAATAAATCCACAATTCCATTCCAAAATATTTTCTAACAAGAAAACATTTTTTTTTAATCACTTAAAAAAAAAAACAAAAAAAAAAAAATGGAAATTTCTCAGATGCAATTTATCAAAATCTTACCTTTCTCTTGTCGGACCATAGGTGGTACTCCCACATGATCAATTGGGGGTGGCATTCCTTTCTCAGTCAGGTTGAGAGTGGCACTGGAAAGAAAATAGAGAGAATTGCATTTCTCAACTCTCAATATTGTCGTAGGTGATGGCTAAATACTTTTTCTATATAAGCAGGTCCAAGGTTTTACATTTTGTTTGAAATAAATAAAACATTAATAACCAAGAAAATGAAACAACTTTAAACGAAGGAATCCAATCAATACCCTGATCATCTTGATAGAGATCAATATGCTTAGCAGTCCCTATTCACTTGATCGGACTGGGTTTGTTTTTTTGGTTTTTTCTTAACTTTTCAGTCGATCATATTTGTTAAACGAGTAGAAGTATCAGGTGAGAAAAGATAAATTCTGAGCTATTCTTTGAAACATGATGCCAATTGCAGCTGCTAAATCCGTCTCTCTAAATCTGTTTTAAGATGTCAAGAAAAAAAGACCAACAATAAATTCCAAGTTTGATTTAATAAAGACTAAAGCAACAAGAAAAAAGTCAAGTCTAAGACTAAATTGAGCTTTTAATATTATTTGGAAATGTGATTTCAATGAAAAATCAATATTTTACAATATTGACTAATGTTCCCATCTTTGTTTTTATTGTCACATTGATAGTAATAACAAAGATGAAGATATTCTTCTGAATGTAAATAACGATAACTTTTCATTCCAGAAATTATTAAAAAATTGGAATTGGAAATTGTTATTTTGATATTTTTTTAGTTTCAATGTTTATTTTTGTTTTTTTAATAATTTTTCCATAAGGTAAATCTACACAACCACTACACCAACATACTGGCACACATTGCCCATCAGGTAAAACAAAAATTTAATAAAAAAACTTTTAGATATTTACTCATCTTTTTCTGACACAATAACAGGAAAATAGAGCACCTCATAAATAAGAATTAAACCAGTTTACACTTGTAAAATGTTTTGTAATAATGATTGGCTTGTTAAACATCACTACAAGTGCTTTCTGAAAAAAAAAAAAAAATTATTGCATGTAATCAATATTTGATAAATTGCACATCATCAAATATTGATTGTTTACAAGTATTTTTCATAGTTATGCATAGAATGTATAAACTCATTTTTATATGCACTAAACTGAGCAACAATGTTTTTTTTAATATTTTTGTTGTAGTTTAATGTAACATAAAAAAGAGTTTCATTTTAAAAAAATAAAAATGACATACATCTTGACCACTTTACTTATCCACTTTCTTTGAGGAGATATTTACTTGCTACTGCTTGTATTTCATGACTTTGCCTGCCTACCTTCATTGTGTGTGTGTGTGTGTGTGAAGTACACATTTCTGCAGTAAATGAACTGTGAAAGCCAATCCTGCTTAATTCAAGCAGCTTAACTTCAGCTGACCCTTATAAACCCCAATGTTAGACTTGGCTCAACCAAGCAAAGAAAGCCATAAGGATACAGTAGTACTGGGGAGTGAGGGGGGGGATAAAGAAATTTTATTGGAATTAAAAGAAGGGGAAAGGGGAAGGCTAAAAATCTTGCAATATTTTCCATCTTTCTAACAAGTACAAATGACATCAACCCCCCCATTATTTCCCTTATTTTTACTCATCCCAATTTCTTTATTTTTCTCTATTCCCCCCACTCCCCATCTCATTCTTATTTCTCTCCAATAGAGAGAATATCATCTCTGTCTCTAATTCTACAGGAGGTACCCTTTTCTAGCTAATCAGTTGGTCAGCCAGGCAGATATCATTTTGGATAATAAAATAAATGTTCACATCACACAAGATATATGTGTTTATCTCCTCCAGTAGTTTTTTCTCTTTGAGAATCTTTCCCTCAGTTCCTTCCATGCACTCCCCCCGACACCCCCTCACCCCCCAGCTAATTAATCTTGTTATTTTACCTTTGTTGTTAGGAATGAGGAGAGTCTTAGCATTCAATGATTAACACCCACCACCAGTGCCACCACCACCACCACCACCACCACCACCAGGACCCACAGCCAAATGACAGAGACAGGAACAAATCCACCTCACCCACTCACCTAATTCCCTCCACCACCATCACTTTTCAGAGTTATATTTTCTCTTAGTTTTGCAGCTCCTTTCATAGTCCATCTCAAAGCTGAACACACACACACACACAGCAATTTAATTCAATCTGTGTGTAATAAAAGTGGGTAGGTATGTCTGATTATTAGACAATATTGGAGTTGGGGGGGGGTAGCATTGATCACTAAGCAGAAGGTAGGGCTCAGCACACTGTTATGTGTTGTGTTGATTAGACACACAGACTGCAAGCCTGCTTGTGAAGCAGACCCACCAAATTTAGATGTGAAATTGAGTTGATAAAAACCTCATTTGTTGCCAGAGAAAGAAAATGGGTAAATTCCTCCCCAAATACTTGACCATTCCTCTTGGCAAACTTCCCAAATAAAAAACAGCCAATATAGAACAAGATGGGTAATCATTACTCATGTGAAAATGGAGGAGAAAATATATAGGCATCAGTTTCTTTTTCATTCTCTTTTTTTTTTTTTTGAAATTTAAAGTGAATTATTTTTTATTTTTTTGTGTTCCTATTTAACATTTAATCAGCCAATCAGTTAAGTATCATACAGAATAAACTTTTGGGGAATCATGTCTCGAAAAATAGACATGATTGACTGGGCAGAAGATTTTCCTGCAGTAGACTAGTTACCAACCAAGGCTATAGAACCCAATCTGTCCAGCTATTTAACCTATAGCTGGAGCGAGAAGCAACAAATTATTTGGGGCTAACATTTAATTCTATAATGAAAAATTCACAAATCATTTTCATCATCTATTTTATATTCTTTTCTGATAAAGCAATTTTTCATTAAATATTTGCATATGCTCGTTCGTAACCTGCCTTATTCCTTTAAGTATACATTAATTCTCCAACAAGTTATCATACGACTCAAAGATCCATTCAACAATTGTTTGGGGATGGAAAACCTTTATTACCAATAGGAAAATAATTAGATAATGTTTACAATATATATGTATTATTAAAAGTATTTAGAGCGGCAGACAATTCTGTGTTTTTTTTTGTTGTTTTTTTATTTTACATTCAAAATTGGCAAAATATAAAATTAAGTCATGTAAAAAAAAAAAAAAGAAGCAAGATTGAAAAGATATAAACAGGGTGAATTATGACATAAGCAACGTAGGCTTATAAAATAAAGCACTTCCTCTAACACTCAAATAGAGCCACCCTCTAACTCACCCACACCTGTCTTGAATATTTCATGCTAGTGATAAATTTTAGCAATATTTACAGAGCTGGAAGTAAACTTATTGCATTTTTTAAAAAATAAACTAGAATAACTTCTCTTTTGATTGTCAATAAAAATATTCTTTAAAAAATATCATTATTTTAATATTTACTGCGAACCAAATTAGCACAGACTTCAACACAACTGTAATAAAAAAAAAAAACTTTTTTATAACCAGCATCAAAATGAATTTGTCATATTAATTATCATTCAAGTTTATGAAACTATTAAGAAAACGAATTGAGTAAGTAATCAAAAATTGAATGAGTCAGAAAACAAACATTAGTGTCATTGCACAAGATTTATTTCACCTTTACAAAAAGACAACCTTAATAGAACGAGGAGAGATCTAACAGGATTTATTATTTATGGGCACAATCTTAACAACAAAATAAGAAAAGAAAATGAATTGAGTAAATAACCAAAAATTAAAAAGGGTCAGAAAAGAAAGATGAGTGTCACCTCAGTAGATTTATTTCAGCTTTATAACAAGGAAATCCAAATACAACGAGGAGATATTTCACAGGATTTTAGATATGCAGATGATGATGTCAGTCAGTTAAGTGCCATACATGATATACGCTTGAGTGATCATGTCTTGAAAGAGACATGACCGACTAGGCAGAAGATTATCCTGAATTATGTTGCCATTACTTTCTGTGGTAGACTGGTTGCTAACCAAGGCTATAGAACCCAATCTGTCCTACCATTTAACTCATATCTGAAGGGAGAAGAGATAGATTATATTATATTATATTATTATATTAAGTATAATTAGTGGGGGATCAGTTTACTACTTCATAACAATAGAAAACCAATTCTCTACCTTATGCCCAGTAGACGTTTTAATTATGTTTCCAACTATTATATTCAGTCAGTCAGTTAAGTGCTATACATGATACACACTTGGGTGATCATGTCTCGAAATAGACATGACTGACTGGGCAGAAGATTATCCCACAGTAGGTTGCCATTACTTTCTGTGGTAGACTGGTTGCCGGCCAAGGCTATAGAAACCCAATCTGTCCTGTTATTTAACCTATAACTGGGGGGAAGAGATGGATTAATACCTTTCTCAAGGGTATTTGCGCATAAGTGAATGCATGGAATACATCTGGAATTTGAATTGGCTCCCCGATTTCTCGTTCCGAGTCAATGTCCACTGCACCACTATGCACACTTGTGGGAATAGATGTCTTGAAAGTGGATACAATGAAATTAATTAACAATGTCAAGTTGGAAATGGCACGGGAGTTTTAAAAGGATACAAAGTAAAGCATTCAATTAAAAGAAAATAGTCACCTCTCTTACTTTGAGTCACACAAACTGTCAATTTACATAGTAGCTTTAGTAGTTGCTAAATTAAAAACAATGGAAGAGTAAGGAATTTTAACTGGGCCTTGTTCATTGTTGTTTTCTGAAAACCGGGTAGAAATTTATGGATATGTGGGGAAAACAAAATAGGAGTAAACGAGAAAATATGTTATGACTCGTTATTTAGGAGATGTTGAGAATTAAATACCTTGTAAAATCTGCCTATAAACCAGATACAAATTTAAAAAAGGTTACTATGATGAACTCTACAATAGGCTTAATCAGATAGAAACAAACGCCTTATTGAATAAAATCAGCACGTCTTATTTTTCAAACAGCCATTGAAAATGTACTAACTGGTGATGTTAAGAATATGATAATCTATAAAGACTAATAATATGTATTGGTGCTACCAGTAGTGAAAATCTAAAACAAAAAAAACAAATTATGTTTTAAACAAATTAAAAAATGCTGAGATGACCATAAACGAGGGTAAATGTGTGTTAAATTGCAACACAATAACATATCAGAGATAACAGATTTCCAAACACAGAATTTCCCCAATCACACATTTGATTAAAAAAACAAATAGCAGTGGTATCTATATTTAGAAATGAAAAAGGGATTGAAATCATTTTTATGGTTAGCCAATTTTTATAGCAGATAATTGCCAAAGTATAGTGAATTGATAGAACTCTTTGTGGAGTTATGAAAAAGAGCAACACATTCAAATGGACTCAATAACCGAATACAGCATTTGAAATTTAAAAAAAGAACTTATAATATATCCTGTTGTAAAAATTGTTTATCCTACAAAGAAAGTGAGTTTAACAACCAAGACAAATGAGTGTGCCATATTAGTAATTTAGTCTCAAGAAGGTCATCCTATAATCTACCTTTCTAGAAGGTTAACATCAGCTGAGGCTAACTATTCAAACATTGAAAAAAGAATCATTAGCTATCATATGGAGCATAGACAGAACTTGCCAATTTTTATTAGGCAGGAAGTTTCTGCTTAAATCTGCCATAAACCTTTAAAGTTTACTTTTAACCCCGGGAAGGAGTTACGTAAAGTTACATCATCTAGAATTTTAAGAGGCCATAAAGCTCATGACCTTTGATTTCAACATCAAGTATGTGAAAGGAAACACCATTCCACATGTCGATGTTTTCTGAAAATTAAAGTTCAACAATGAACCATTATAGAGATCACAGAATTCAGAAGATCAAATATTGCACTTGGAACAGATGTACTACCCTTAGATTGTTTTGCATTTGAAACCTTACAGGATCCAGTATTAAACAAGATTGCATGTAGAATAAAAAGAAACAAATGGAATGACTGCTCTATTAATGACAGAGCAGGGCCTTCCATGCAATAGAGATGTTGTCATACCACCAGAGTTTAACAAAAGGCATAAGAAAAAGTGCACATGATGATGTCCATTGTGAAATAACAGCAACACAGACACAATTAAAACTAGAAGCGTGATAGCTGTGTGATATACAAAAATATGCCCAAAATGTAAGGAAATAATGTTAAGAAATCAGAAAATCATTTTCAAAACAATTTCCTCTTCTTTTCAAGAGAAAAAGAATCTTTAGATATTTTCTTTTTTTTTTTAATTGACCAAATGTATCCAAAAAGACTTTTTCTGGCTGAAGAGTCATCAATTTATCCTTCTAGTTGATTCTTGACTAACTCAAATATTAATACACACTCACATACACACATCTATTTTTCAGTGGTCTGAATGAAGCAGTTGTAAAAATTTTTACACTGCTGAAATAAATTCTAGATTTATAACTGTGTGTTGAGTTTTCCTTTCAATATTTTATATTGCTCTAGATAATATCCATTGAGCTCTCTATTTTTATTTAATTAATATTAATCTTTTGGATTATCCCCTACATTTTTTGGGGTTTGCCCCATTCTCTCCTATATATATATATATATATATATATATATATAAACAGTAGCTACTCTAGCATTTACACATCACTCATTCAGTAATGAATTAGAGCACTCTGGCTACTGGTGTACGATACATCATATGCTAAAAGTCTGCCTGCTTCTACCAAGCGTCTATAGCTCAGAGGTAGAATCACCAATTGATGTCAATTCAGGCAGGTTTCAATCCTGGGTTAAAAGCAATCGGATGTCTAACCATACTGATGAGCTGTGATACAGTGAAACAGATCTGTCTGCGGATGACTATATATATATATATATATATATATATATATATATATATATATGGGGAGTGAGCAGTTAGTCTGATCCACACTACTTTTATTCACCTGAGGTCAGTTTATCTCTTTCACCAAGGAGAACATAACATGACACAGCTGTAGCTTTTGTGACCAAAGGAAAAAGAAAATGTTGATAGAAAGAAAAAGATTACCTTATCCCATGTAAGTTATTGGCACAGGTGTTTGGGAAGAATTCTGTTGTCCATGATCTCTCCCAAGAATTTAATTAGCTTACATTGTCACTGGTAAGTGTCCTAACAATGACAGAATCTGAGAAATCCTCTAAAGTGATTTCAGTTTGAAACAATTGAGGCCAGCAATAGTGAAAGTTAAATTAGTTTTAAATATTTATATATTTTTATAATATATTTTTCCTGCTCATTTGCTGAAAACTGATCCAATCTGTTGATCTTAAACTCATTTCCTATTTCTATTCATTATTTGTATCTCAGCATCTGCTTGTCTGCTGCATAAACACGATCATATCAATTCATCTCAATTTATTCAAAGTTTTAGTTTCATCCATCAGAGGAAACTGAAAAATTCTCAGCCTGACCATGAAGTGATTCCCAGAATAATTTCTGATGTTTAGTTATTTTTTTTTTTTTATAATCATTTCACCCAAGTAAGGCAGGACTGCCACTAGTGTGCAAGGGGTTACAGAGAGAGAAAAACAGGGGACAAGGGGAGGCCAAAGAAAGGATGGGAAGTTGTTGGGTTTTGGAGAGGTGGATAGGATTTAAGGAGGTAGAAGATGGCAAATGACATTGCATTTAAACTTTGGAAAGAAAGTATATGGAAAGGAGTTCCACAGGCAGGAAGTGCAAGAAAAGAAACTGTTGGAGTAGAATTGGTGGTCACATTTTAGTATTCTGACAGTAAAAGAGTGGAATGTTGATACTGTTCTAGCAGGATGAGCAAATATATGTGTTCAGAGTACAAAGGAAAGAAGCTTGACAGAGCAGAAACCATGAAAATATTTGTTGAAAAGACAGAGGGAAGCCACATCCTGTCAGTGAGAAAGTGGCTGGAGGCAAGCTGTCAAATCGGGATCAACTATGTTGCAGATCCTCTTTTGGAGTTTGTCAAGAACCTCAAGATAAATAGCAGAAGCACCTAACCAGATATGGCAACATGATTCTGATGAGTATTCGATGCACGGATGAATGGTAGATTTATAAATGTGCAAGATGGATTCTGATGAGAGCCTCAAAATGAATAGCAAGAGCACCTGACCAGACATGGCAACAGTATGAATGGTATATTTATAAACCTTCAGATTCTGACAAGAAAAGCTTTCTTGCTCAATACAGTGACCCGACCTTCCTAGTGATAGAATCAGCTATAGAGTCAGTGTGTTTTTTTTAATTTCAGGCCAGTTGAGAAAGTAAGGCCAAGGAGGTGCAGTGTGTGGCTCTCTAGGAGACTAGCATCATCCATACTGATGGGAGGTAGGAGAGTCTCTCTATGGTGGTTAAAGGAGAGCAGCTTCATTTTAGAAGCATTAAAGTTTGGTCAAATATGAGGAAATTGGGGTTATGCTGACAACTTTTCAGCACCCCATTGTACTTTATTCTAATCTGTTCATAACTATCTTTTCTATATCATCCTCAACCATTTCTCGTTCTTTGCAAGACAAAGGCCTTTCCCAAATCTGTCCATGATGAACATGACGGTGATGTTCTCTGTCATGTCCTACAAGGAAACTCTTCAATACCTTCGCACTAGCTTCTATCTGAAGTGAACAATAATTTCAAGAATTTGTTAACAGCTGTAGATAAATAAAAAACCCAATTTTGTCGGAGTTCTGATGAGATAAAAAAATGTTTGGCACTTTGAGATTAAGAAGAATTATCCCCCACTCCCACAGCAAGGACAGAAGATTAAAAATTATTATTAGAAATATAATGTTGATGTTTCGATGTACAATATATTTTTCCTTGTTCTCTTTATAGGAGATGATAGGAGATCACATTTGTAGATCTACATTTACCTTCAAATAGACAATTTTCTCAGGATCGTCAATTTCAGGAGGGTATAATCGCAGGTCTTGTATTAGATTCACTGAAATTCTTCAAAACTTGGTTGTTATGGGAGCTAATAATGTACATATTACTAGGACAAAAATAGCTAATCTTAATCGTTTTCCTCTTGAATATTTTATTTAAGGGGTTATCATTGTGAAAATGCTTACTTATTAATTTCAGAAAGAACTTTCCAATGTTAAAGGTTAATAGTCTACAGAAGGTGGGGTTGAATCAGATAATCTTCCTTCTCCTATGTTTACCTTTTGCCTTCTGTGATTCAGATTTGCTAGTGGGCGTTAAATAAGTTAACTGATCTCTATACCCACTACTCTGGAGGGATTTTTCATATAGTTTTTTGTTATTGCTAAAGATCCTAATGTTAGAAGATAATTGGCTAATTCTAGTATTAACTGTTTTTGGTATTTGTTTTATAATGGCGTTAGAGTGGTTATAATTAATATTGATGTACCTAGGGGTTTCATTTTCCTTATGGTATGGCTTAAAAGAATTATTATCGAGGTTGAGAGTAATGTCTAGGTAATTCACATTCTTTAAGCTGGAAGCAATCCCTATTTTAAATCCTAGCATCTTCAAGGCTCTAATGAATTTTTTTCTGAACTTTCATAGTCAAGGGTCCATTAATATTCTGAATGAACATAAGCTCATCATCTTGGTATAGGCCTACTAGCTTAGGATCCACAGTTCTACTAAAGGTGTCTAGCATATAGATGCCTATTAAATCTACAACTCGGGCTGAATCATGTGCTCCCATGGAGATATCAAATTTACTATTGAGACTTTTAGTCCAGATAGAATTGTTTAGAGTAAAAAGTGATTTCCTAGCTGCTAGAATGATATTAGCTTCTTCATCTGTGATTTCTACATGGCTTCTAGCAAAATTAATACAGTTTACTAGAAGGTCTCTAGATATAGAGAGAAAGAAGTCAACAATATCAAATTTAAGAAATGCGGTTCTAGCTTTATCAGCAATATTTCTTAACCAATGGATAACATCAAAAGAATCTTTCTAGAGGTCGGGGCAGAAAGTATGTTTGAGTTTAGCGGTTATATTTTTGATAATATTTTTCAAGATTAATCCTAATTCAATTTTGGTTGGATTTATTAACCTAGATTGTACACTACTCTTAAAATTGGGTTTATGATCTTTTAACTAAGAGGTGAGGGTTTCCAGTACTGACCTTCCCTACTCTATCAATAATGTTTAGCTTGTTAGCAAATTTAGAAGTACAACGATCAATCTCAGTAATTACATTCCTCCCTTTGCTAGTCTATATGTGCTAGTAATTTTATTAGTATAAACATTTTTAAACTTATCGGCTTTAACTCCTTTGAGTCCTTAATGGATTTAGTGTCTTTCACTAACATTATTTGAAAGGAGTTCAAATGTTTTTTGAATCTCATCTTGTACACAATGCTAAACACGTCTTTCTCAAATGGATCCAGGAATTTACAAGAAGATGGCATTTTCTGGGATTTCAGATTGGAGGTATTCATGTTTTGGTTTCAGGTGTCGGAAAAAAATGGGTAGAAATGTGCTTTCCACCGCAATCTCTTTACAAAGATTATGATCTTATCTGTAAGGAAAATGTTGAATGAATGCAGATTTGGATAAGGAATATTTTTCAGTGAGTATTCTGGTCAGAATTTATCCATGATAGGTCAGTGAGGGAAAGTTTGAATTCACAAAGGATTAAATCCAAGAGAGCTCAACTATGTGTATAGGAGCAAGTAACAGCAATAAAATATCCATGACAAGATTGGCAAATAATTACAAAGGATCCTAGTAATATTGTTTAAATATTAAAACTGATCCAACAGAGAGCTCAATGTAAATTTAATTTAAAGAGCAGATATCTTGTTTCCGGTACAAAAGTTTTTCTCCATTCTCCAGTAAACAATGCATGTCTTGAACTAACATGTTGAAATAGCTATACCCCACAAAATGTGATCTGAATTTACAGATTAATAAATGAATATCTGTTCTGTAAATTAAATTTACATTGAACTCTCTACTGGATCAGTTTTAATATTTAAAAGACATTACTGGGATCCTCTAAGATTATTTACCAATCTTCTCCTGAATTTTTTACTGATTATATATATATATATTTTTTTGTAGTTTCCTTTTTATGCCACTGGTGGTTGTATCACAAATTATTCCAGTTTCATATAGAACCAATTTTGTCTATTCTTTGTTTTTGTTGAAAGATTTATATTTAAATATGTAGAAAAGAAAAATAATGCTGAAAATTCATTGAATTTTCCAAATCTCAGAAAAGATTAGTTCTTTTGAACTTAAGAAAATTTTTAACTTTCATTTTAAAGCAGCAATTCACCTGAAAAAAAGTTTAGTTTTTAGCATGATCTTAGGGTCGAAATTATAAAAGGGATAAATTATATCTGGGAATGACTTTCTCTTAACAGGAAAAGACATTCTACCATGTTCCAACAAAGATGTAGAAAT
Organism: Ascarosepion bandense; assembly: GCA_037127315.1. Classification (NCBI taxonomy): domain Eukaryota; kingdom Metazoa; phylum Mollusca; class Cephalopoda; order Sepiida; family Sepiidae; genus Ascarosepion; species Ascarosepion bandense. The sequence goes on along the minus strand of JBBBDQ010002451.1, from coordinate 183,321 downwards.
TTGGCAAAGATTTTAACGTAGAAGAATGGAGACTATAGATTTATAAAAAAGGAGGAATTCTTCAGAATGGTAATAAATATGAATTAATACCTGTTGCTAATTCTTGGAAAAAAAAAATGTAATGTGATAAAACTCTTGTAAATGTTTTATATAGTGCTTATTTTTCATGACTTTAATTATGTTATTAAAAACAATACCGTGACATTCAAGATGAAAAGAGTCAAAACAATATTTTCGAGGACTTATTTTGCATAAATAAACTACTGAATGGTTGATGGAATAAAAAAAATCAATTCAACTGAAAATGAATTTTTTTGTTTTATATTTGAGTCTGAAAGATAAAAACCTTTGAAATTTTTGCTATATTTTGCTTGTAGGCCGCCCTCGGACAACACAGAGGGCGGAACTCTCTGTAAGACAAATATGAAATACCATATTTTTTTTAAACAAAATTCATTCTATTTATAGTCATCAATAAAAAAAAAAACACAACAGAAAAAACGAAACAGAACAAAACGGTCTTGAAATATAGTTGAAGGGAAATAATTCATAAGATATTATCTAAGAGTTATTTCCCTTGCAATTTCTTAAGGTTGATATTTTAAAATATGAATTTTACCACTAAAAGTTTCCCATTGACACCCACATCTAGCAACATTTATAAAGTCACTCTTATACTATCTTAAGTCTGCATGGTATGTTAAAAATCTGTTTTTGAATCATTTTGTAGAAACAAAAGAAAAAACTTCAAAAAAACCTTACTTTTTATATGCAAGCATTTTTCACACAAACTGGTCAAACCTGTTTGATTGTTTAATGTCTAATTTCTTTATTTTTTACTTCAATAAAAAAAGATTATGAAAATAAAAAATAACTGCCATCATTTTATACATGCAAAACTAATTTCATAAAATATTCAGAAAGATCTAAAATTAAATGACAACAAGAGATTATATAAAACTTAAAATTTTCACTAAATAAATAAAAAACAATATTCATTTTAATTTTCTTGTACATAAACAAATGTAAAAGAGAGATCATTTGATGGATCATTTAGTCTTTGGTTTAATCACACATAATCAAAATCTCAAAAGAAGTAAATATGTGAACCCCACCACTGGTTCATTGCCTCAATGCCCAAAATCTCTGAGGATGATCAATAGTTGATCATTTCATTCCAAACTGGGCTCTGTCCCATTTTATGTTTGATTGATCACCTGTTTGGGTTGAAAATTGCCAAAATCCACCGCATCAACAAACCAGACGAAGTTGGAAGTCACAATAAAAAAAGTAAATCTTTGTGAAATTAACAATAAGGTGTTTCTCACTCCTATTTTTTTTCTTTTTCTTTTTTCTTCTTTTTCTTGACTCTTTTTATCTGGATAATTTTAACTCATTCATTGTTGTCTGAATTTGGTCTGAGGAGCGGTCTACAAGAGAGCCGCAAAATAAAATATAATCAGTGGGTTTATAAAAACATCCAACTTATTGCCATTATATATATATATATATATTGGTTGGTTGGTTGGTTTGGCTCCAGGCTAAAGTTGGAGGTTCTTCTAAGGCAGGCAACCACATGACAACATTTCTCTCATGTTAACTGGTTCCCTCTTGAACTAACTGCCAAACTATCCCTGCTCAATTGTGTATTGTCCTGACTGAAAACTCACCAACCTTTGCTTACATTGAGCCTCGCATCCAGCAGGGTTGGTTGTGACTTAATTTGGGTACACTTAGCGTTTCCAAATGACCAATAAGAGATCCTCCTTTTGGTCACCTGATCAACCTCGTCTCCTTCTCTTCTGTGAGAGTGACTCTTACTACTGCTTGATGGGTACAGAACATTTCTCAGACTTTCCTGAAATCCATTGAGGTCTTTTTCTCATTGGTCATCTGATCAACCCCATTTCCTTTTTTCCTGTGTGATTGCCTCTTACCATTGCACGAGGGGCATGGTCCAGCAGAAATGGACAAATTTTAATTGTCACTCCAAAATTTATTTCCCATCAAAACTTTTTGGTGTGTGGCTGTTTCATTTTGGTGTTTTATCATTTCAATCATCATAAGAAATTAGCTTCAATCAAAAAGAAAAAAACCTGCATCCTCTCTCCTCATGCTCCTTTCTCCACCCACTCCACTCTCACCAGTATTCTCCCCTGCACAATAGTGGCAGTAAAATGCCTTGCTTGGGGCGATATGATTAAATAAAAAAAAAAAAGTTATCTCCTATCTCACTAACCTGCATCCTCTCTCTCATGCTCCTTTCTCCATCCACTTCACTCTCATCAGTATTCTCATCCTTTTCTTATCCACTTCCTGACACCCCCTATAACCTGTCACTCTTTCTCATAACTTTCCTCTTATGTATCCCCTGTACAACAATGGCAGTAAGATGCCTTGCTTGGGGCAATATGATTATAAAAAAAAATGTTTCTTCTTCTAGTGAAGATCAAAAAGAAAAACCATATCTTTCTCTAAATTATCAGTGTTGCAAAATTCCACAAAGAAATTTGGGAATCTGACCTAAGGGTCATAAAATTCTTTTTACTAAGGGAAAGTCTGTTTCAAATCAAATCCTTAGATAGCTGTTGCTTTATCAATGATCAAAAATTTCTAGTAACCAAGAGTCTCACTTTCTGTGATAATAGCTATTCCAAACTTTGTGACAAGAATCTTTTATCCGAATTTGTAGCCAGCACTCAAGAGTCAAAAAACTTTATCCATTTTTCTTGGGTAGTTTCCTTAGAATATCCTTCCTTCACCTAGCTTTTAGTGGGTGAAGAAGAAAGAAAGAAAAAAATATTCAGTTATTATCTCTCCTCCCTTTCTCAACACCTGAAATAGTGTTACAGGCACATGCAGAAATGAATTTCAGAATGGCGTGAATATACATTGTCACAAAACTTGATACAATGATTTTATATTTAAAGATATGTCTTACATGAAACATTTCTTTTATGAATTAGGTAAAAGGTGATTTGCAAAGATAATAAACTGTTGACTTACAATATTCCTTTCATTTCGTCTCCAAATCTCTCTTGCTGTCTCCAGAATTCAGAGTTTTTTCGATCTGCCAAAAGAAATAGACAACGGTTTTCGAGATTTGGATCTTGACTAAAGTATTCAAAAGAAACAAATTCAATCAAAAAATGAAAGAAAACGACAAGAAATTACAAAATTGCATTCACCTCCTGTTGATTGAAAACAAACAAAAATATTTGAAATGGTTCTCTAGTAACAACCATCTTTTCTAGAGGTTAAATGACAGGAGGGGGGTCTCATAATCCACAAGTTTTTCAGAGCATCAGGCTGTGTCTCTCCTCATGGCATCTCGAGAATAAAAGTAATATCTCTTGTCTACTTTCAAATAGCGGCATGCAAGTGATGGCATTAAGTACAGGGAGAGGCTGTTTTAGGCCTTTCATTTCTGATATGTCTTAAAGTATCAAACTTTGCTTAGTTGCTTTTACAAAACTCAGAGTGAATATAAAATCACTGCAGATATCAACTTTTCAGGTTTATTATTTGCTAATTGCTTAGTAACCTTGACATACGTGGAAAGTGATATTAGAATTCAGAAACTATACTACCTTTCCAACCTCTGCAGCAAGGCCATTCCGAGAGGCTTACAAGTCCTAAGAGGATTTATTAATGGTGGCCACAGTCATAACATATTCAAATGACACAGTGTTGATAGCAGACACAGAAACTATAGGAACTTGTACAGAAGGAAAGCAAGAAGAAAGGACTAAACATCAATTGCAAAAATACTGAATGAATGATCGTTAGCAAAAGAAACATTCCATCATGCAAATTACCAGGATTCATTATTGGTGGCCACAATCTTAACAACATAAGGCATGTAGATGATACAGTGTTGATAGCAGATGCAGAAAGGAATTTATTAGATGATTTCTCTAGTTTACTTTCTGTGTCAGAAAGAATGTCATGAAGGAAAGCAAGACAAACAGAACTAAAAACGATTAAACATTAATTTCAAGAAAACTGAATATTTAGTTGTTAGCAAATCCAACATCCAAAAATACAAATTTCAAAATAGAAATAATGAAATTAAACAATTGAAAGATATCTGGGAACCTAATTAACAGTGGACTTACAGTGCATAACAGAAATCCTAAGATGCATTGGGATAGTGAAATATGCCTTCTAAAAGTTGAGCAATTTATTAAGTAACAGAAAAATACTGTCTGAAAATAAGTAAAAAGAAAGTACTAAACATGTGGTCTCCTATACAAATTAGCCGAGTTGTATTTAAGAGCTAAGCCGCTAACTATTGACAATCCATTATGTCACGCATAACAGTGTACTATGTATCAAGTACTGAAACTGCAATATATAACAAATGGTATCACCGATAGGATGCTTAGGTCCCATGGATGATCCTGAATATGTTGAGATTTGGATAAAAGCTTTGTGGCTGCAGCAATAGTGTGTAATCTCAAAGACTCAAGAATTGAAGGCAGAAAGAACCAAATAATGGACTTGTTTATGACTTCTGTGGGGTGTGAGGCATTAAAGAAAACCTCCACAATTTACAGGAATTAGAACAGAGTTTTTTTTAGAAAATTGTCAGCATAATAAAAAGAAATATTAGGCCAAAAAGAAAACTGGTCATCGTTGAAAAAAAGAAAACTGGTCATCGTTTTAGAAGCCAGGTAGTGGCCGAAAGAATCTATTATGCAGTACATATACAGACTTAAGGGATAGGCAAAGCACTGCGAATTTGAAAAATTAAAGACTCAAGGTGTGTCAATTGAATATGAGCTGATTCTATTATGAACAACTGAAGGACTTAATGACCCACAGCATAAACGAAAAGTACTGGAATGCATACAAGGTGGCCATATAAACTTAAAATTAAGCATGGACTACTTACAGCAGCTTGAGCAAATCAGAGATTTCAACCAGCCAAGAGAAGATTTAGAGTCCTACAAGCTGAATATAAAGTGAAGTTATTGCGGAATGGTGCATGAAAAGACTAAATTCAAGTGCCCGGCACTGGGGAAATGGTGTCTTAAATGTGGAAAAATGAATCATTTTAAGACTGTTTGCAGAAGTGAAAAACATGTAGAAAAAATGAGAGTAATAGACCCCCACCCCAGAAGAACCGTAGGAAGCCAGTGTATTTGCGGTAAATATGCAAAAGAATTTTAGAGAGAACGTACAAATAAATAAATGACCATACATTTAGCATGAAAGCTGACATGGGTAGTGAGAAAAAAACCCTAATTCCAAAAAATTTTTGGATCAAGCTAGGCCAACCCAAATTAAAAGAAAGTGGTTTAAAGTCAAAACAATTTGATGGAACAACAATAAAGACATTGGGTACCTTATGTGGCATGTTTGAAATGGACACTTGGTTTGAGGTTATTCAAATCATGATAGTAGTGTGCGAGAAGGACCACGGATTTTTAGGTATTGACATAGTAAAAGTCTATATGGCCAAATTAGTAAACTCCATGAAAACACAAAAGAGGAGTTCTGAAAGGATACTAAAAGAGTATTTGATTAAAAGAGTATTACCAACCCAATTACATTCAAGCCAGAAAAGTACCAGTACATATGTTGCCTTTAATGGTAGCCAAGCAAGGCATTCTCAAAAATGTTACAAATGGTGGAAGTAACTGGGCCTCACCTATTGTAGCAATAAAAAAAGGCTAATTGGAAATTTGTGGATATGCAGTGATAAGTTAGAGCAAATCACCAGATATGCTCAGACTCATTTACATTATCAAACATTGAAACCGCAAAGCTATGAATTGGCAAACATGGAATATTTTTCAAAAATTGACTAGAGAACTGCCTATGACCAAATTCAGATTGACAAAATTTTTTTAAAAGTTGCCACAATAAACCCCCTATATAGGCCTGTTAAGGTGGACTCACTTAACATTTGGAATTAAAACATTAGTCATATATTTCAAAAAAATATAGTTAGGCAAGGTAACTAACATGATTATTTATCAAGATGATATAAGGGTAGGAGTGAAGATGATATAAGGGTAGGCGTGAAGACTAAACAAGAGTTAGAACAAAAAGTGCATGAAATATTATGGCAATTGAAAAAGGTTGGATTAACCATTGAGAGAAATATAACTTTGATTGCAAGAATCTGGCATATTTGGGCTACCAAATATCAAAGACTGGAACAGCACCTGACAAAAGGCTGACAAAAAAGATGATGGAGGTTGCAACTCCAACCAATAAAAAGGAATTGGAATTCTTTTTAGGTTTGATAAATGTTTACAGTAGATACATCCTGAAATATAGTGAATTAATTGAACCATTGTCCGAGTTGCATAAAAAGAACACAGAGTTTAAATGAACACAAAGACAAAATAACATTTTTATGATATTAAAAGCAACTATAAAAAAGAAACTTATAACAAGATGGGGGTGTTTGATCCTAAGAAAGAGATGACGTTGACCACAAATGTGAGTGAGAAAGCGATTACTACCATCCTATCACAGGAAGATCATCCAATAATGTATTTATCTATGAGAGTGACAATGGCAGCGATAAATTATTCAGACATTGAAAAACAGGCCCTAGCAATTGTTTGGAGTATGGAGAGTGCACAAAACCTTTTACTAGGTAAGAAATTTCTACTAAAGTTGGACCACAAGCCATTGGCGTTTATTTTTAATCCAAGGAAGAAGTTACTATAGTTCATTGAGAATCTTAAGCTGGGCCATTGAAATCATGGCATTTGGTTTTGACATTGTTAAGAGAAATAACATCCCTCATGTAGAAACTTTGTTGAGATTATGGCTTGTAAGAGGAACAGACAATGAACATGAAACTGAGGAAGACAAAATAACTCAATGGGTAGAAACAGACTTACTTCTGGTCAACAGGTTAAAAAATGAGACCGAACAAGATCCAGTATTGAACAAAATAATGAAAAGAATAAGGAATAATAAGTGGAACAATTATTCAATAGTGGAGTGACTATTTAAAGGGATACAGCATAAGTTAAGAGTTGAAAATGGATTTGTATGCAAGGGTGAAGTGATAGTAGCTAAAAACGTTAAAGAAAGACACATTAAGAGGGGGGTAGATGATGACGTGCACTGTGGTGTCATGGCGACATGTACAAGACTAAGACTACAAGCATGGTGGCCGTATTATGCAAAGGATATTGAAGAATTTATTAATAAATGTCCAAAATGCAATGAAATTAGAAGATTCAGGCAAAAAGAGCTTCATTCATGGCCTAAAGAGGCACAACCATGGCTTAGATTACATATGGATTATGCTCACGTCAATAGCAATATACCATGGATGCATACTCTGGTTGGCAAGAATTAAGTTTAAAAACTGGAGAGCGTCCAGTCAAACAGGTTTTGAGAGATGTGTTTGCAAGGAATGGAGTACTGCAAATGTTAGTGTCAGATAACGCTCCTGATTTTGGGAACAAAAATTTGTGTACATGTTTGGTGCAGATAGGATGCATGTTATATAAAACTCTTACATACCATTCTCAATCCAAAAAATATCACAGAGCAGATAGTACAAACAGTGAAAATGACATTAAAGAAACTTTTACCTGTCACTGAAAGCAGTGAGGCATTTCTTGCTAAAATGCTCCACAGTTATAGGTCAATACCACATGCAGAGAGGAAGTTAAGCCAATCAGCCCTCATGGGTAGAAAGATTAGAGCCTCCATTACCATGTATGGTACAAAAAAAAACAAAAAAACAAAAGTGCAAATCCTGAAGAAGCAAATTTTCTTTTGGAGAGAGGCAATAATACAGCTTTGATTGAAAAGAAGGGTCAGTATGTTTTGGTTCATACGGATCAAATTAGAAAAAGGATTGTTTCGGACGATGTGGAGATGAAGGACCAAAGTCGAGAGGAGGAAGGTAACTACAACAAGGAGACAGAGCAGAAAACAGATACGCAGGAGCAAGAAGAAAGAGAAAACAACAGTGATGAGGATGAACAAGAAACGGACATAAGTGAAGATGAAAAAACTGACAAAGAAGAAGATGATGAAAAAAGACCAAGGTTGCCAATAAAAAGGAGAAGAGACGAGCAAGAAGAGAGAGAAACCGACAGTGATGAGGATGAACAAGAAATGGACATAAGTGAAGATGAAAAAAACTGACAAAGAAGAAAATGATGAAAAAAGACCAAGGTTGCCAATAAAAAGGAGAAGAGAGGAGCAAGAAGAGAGAGAAACCGAAAGTGATGAGAATGAACAAGAAATGGACATAAGTGAAGATGAAAAAACTGACAAAGAAGAAAATGATGAAAAAAGACCAAGGTTGCCAATAAAAAGGAGAAGAGAGGAGCAAGAAGAGAGAGAAACCGACAGTGATGAGGATGAACAAGAAATGGACATAAGTGAAGATTAAAAAACTGACAAAGAAGAAAATGATGAAGAAAGACCAAGGTTGCCAATAAAAAGGAGAAGAGAGGAGCAAGAAGAGAGAGAAACCGACAGTGATGAGGAAGAACAAGAAATGGACATAAGTGAAGATTAAAAAACTGACAAAGAAGAAGATGATGAAAAAAGATGATGGTTGCCAATAAAAAGGAGAAGAGAGGAGCAAGAAGAGAGAGAAACCGACAGTGATGAGGAAGAACAAGAAATGGACATAAGTGAAGATGAAAAAACTGACAAAGAAGAAGATGATGAAAAAAGACCAAGGTTGCCAATAAAAAGGAGAAGAGACGAGCAAGAAGAGAGAGAAACCGACAGTGATGAGGATGAGCAAGAAATGGACATAAGTGAAGATGAAAAAACTGACAAAGAAGAAAATGATGAAAAAAGACCAAGGTTGCCAATAAAAAGGAGAAGAGAGGAGCAAGAAGAGAGAGAAACCGAAAGTGATGAGGAAGAACAAGAAATGGACATAAGTGAAGATTAAAAAACTGACAAAGAAGAAGATGATGAAAAAAGATGATGGTTGCCAATAAAAAGGAGAAGAGAGGAGCAAGAAGAGAGAGAAACCGACAGTGATGAGGAAGAACAAGAAATGGACATAAGTGAAGATGAAAACACTGACAAAGAAGAAGATGATGAAAAAAGATGATGGTTGCCAATAAAAAGGAGAAGAAAGGAGCAAGAAGAGAGAGAAACCGACAGTGATGAGGAAGAACAAGAAATGGACATAAGTGAAGATTAAAAAACTGACAAAGAAGAAGATGATGAAAAAAGATGATGGTTGCCAATAAAAAGGAGAAGAGAGGAGCAGGAAGAGAGAGAAACCGACAGTGATGAGGAAGAACAAGAAATGGACATAAGTGAAGATTAAAAAACTGACAAAGAAGAAGATGATGAAAAAAGATGATGGTTGCCAATAAAAAGGAGAAGAGAGGAGCAAGAAGAGAGAGAAACTGAAAATGATTAAAAACAAGTGAAGATTAAAAAACTGACAAAGTGATGAGGAAGAACAAGAAAACTGACAGTGATGAGGAAGAACAAGAAATGATTAAAAACAAGTGAAGATTAAAAAACTGACAAAGAAGAAGATGATGAAAAAAGACCAAGGTTGCCAATAAAAAGGAGAAGAGAGGAGCAAGAAGAGAGAGAAACTGACAGTGATAAGGATGAACAAGAAATGGACATAAATGAAGATGAAAAAACTGACAAGGAAGAGGACATAGAAAGACCAACCTTAACAATAAATAGGAAAAGAGAGGAGCTAAAGCAAGAACTATATAAATCAAGAGTAGTTAGATGTAGCGAGAGGATAAACAAGGGGAGATGACCACTTCGATTCAGGCAGGGTGTGACATCCTATGCGAATTAGTTGAGTCAAATTTAAATGCTATGCCGAATACTGTTGGCACTCCATTATTTCATGTGTAATGGTGTACCCCGTATTGAGATATACAAGACATAACCTATCAATTGCAAGAAGACTGAATCAATGGTCGTTCGCAACAGCAACAGACCACCATTCAAATTACAAACTGGAAGTATCCAAATTAAACAGGTGCAACCATTTTGATATCTAGGAAGCAGAGAGCATAACGTGGAAATTTGAAGGTGCATTGGGATAGCAAAAGGTGTCTTCTGAAAGCTAAAGAAAGTATTAAGAAATAGGAAAATATTGTTAAAAACAAAGAAAACAGGACTGAATTGTTATGTAATATCAGTTTTCCTCTATGGCAGTGAATGCTCAACAACTTTTTAAGAAGAGACTTGAAGCAACAGAAATGTGGTTCTACAGAAGGATTGTGAGGATATCATGGACTGAAGATGAGAGCAACGAAAAAGTTCTAGAACTAATGGCAACAAGAAGACACTTATATTTACCATCAGAAATAGACAGAACTTCTTGGGCACATAAGAGAAATTTGAAAAATTGCCACTCACAAGACATTGACAGAGAGACAGAGGAACTCAGTGTATAATCTACCTGACAAGCTTGAATGAATGGATGGCAAAATGGGGCTTGAGGGCAATGGCTAAAAGATAACCTTTATTAGGAGCTAGAAAGGATGGGAAATTATGGAGAGACATGATTACGAACATCCTTAATGAGCCTGGCACATAGAAGATTCCATCTTGATGTGTGAAAAGAAAAAATAAAGCTTTGCAATGTAACACACATTCCCTATCAGTAATTATTGAGTCTCAATAGAAGACCGTCAATTCCTTGCTTCACCTACACATTATAATTTTGCCTCATGGAACACTTACAACACCCCCTACATACATATATTCACTACTTACAACACCCCCTACATACATATATTCACTACTTACACAACACCCCCCCTACATACATATTCACTACTTACAACACCCCCTGCACATATATTCACTACTTACAACACCCCCTACATACATATATTCACTATAACACAACACCCCCTACATACATATATTCACCTACTTACAACACCCCCTACATACATATATTCACTACTTACAACACCCCTACATACATATATTCACTACTTACAACACCCCCTACATACATATATTCACTACTTACAACACCCCCTACATACATATATTCACTACTTACAACACCCCCTACATACATATATTCACTACTTACAACACCCCCTACATACATACCCTTCACTACCCACAACACCCCCTACATACATATATTCACTACTTACAACACCCCTACACCCACATATATTCACTACTTACATACCCACTACATACACATATATTCACTACTTACAACACTACATACACATATATTCACTACTTACAACACCCCCTACATACATATATTCACTACTTACAACACCCCCTACATACATATATTCACTACTTACAACACCCCCTACATACATATATTCACTACTTACAACACCCCCCCTACATACATATATTCACTACTTACAACACCCCCTACATACATATATTCACTACTTACAACACCCCCTACATACATATATTCACTACTTACAACACCCCCTACACATACATATATTCACTACTTACAACACCACTACATACATATATTCACTACTTACAACACCCTCTACATACATATATTCACTACTTACTTACCTACATACATATATTCACTACTTACAACACCCCCTACATACATATATTCACTACTTACAACACCCCCTACATACATATATTCACTACTTACAACACCCCTACATACATATATTCACTACTTACAACACCCCCTACATACATATATTCACTACTTACAACACCCCTACATACATATATTCACTACCCTGCCTACATACATATATTCACTACTTACAACACCCACACTACATACATATATTCACTACTTACAACACCCTCTACATACATATATTTCACTACTTACAACACCCCCTACATATACATATATTCTACTTACAACACCTACATACCTATATTCACTACTTACAACACCCCCTACATACATATATTCACTACTTACAACACCCCCTGTACATATATTCACTACTTACAACACCCCTACATACATATATTCACTACTTACAACACCCCCTACATACATATATTCACTACTTACAACACCCCCTACAACTATATATTCACTACTTACAACACCCCCTACATACATATATTCACTACTTACAACACCCCTACATACATATATTCACTACTTACAACACCCCCTACATACATATATTCTTCATACAACACCCTACATACATATATTACTACTTACAACACCCCTACACCCACATATATTCACTACTTACAACACCCCCTACATACATATATTCATACTTACAACACCCCCTACATACATATATTCACCTACTTACAACACCCCCTACATACATATATTCACTACACAACACCCACTACATACATATATTCACTACTTACAACACCCTCTACATACATATATTCACTACTTACAACACCCCCTACATACATATATTCACTACTTACAACACCCCTACATACATATATTCACTACTTACAACACCCCTACTATATATATATTCACTACTTACAACACCCACTACATACATATATTCACTACTTACAACACCCTCTACATACATATATTCACTACTTACAACACCCCCTACATACATATATTCACTACTTACAACACCCCCTACATACCTTATATTCTGCACATACCCCTACATACATATATTCACTACTTACAACACCCTACATACATATATTCACTACTTACAACACCCCTACATACATATATTCACTACTTACAACACCCCCTACATACATATATTCACTATACAACACCCCTACATACATATATTCACTACTTACAACACCCACTACATACATATATTCATAACACAACACCCTACATACATATATTCACTACTTACAACACCCCCTACATACATATATTCACTACTTACAACACCCCCTACATACATATATTCACTACTTACAACACCCCCTACATATACATATATTCACTACTTACAACACCCTACATACATATATTCACTACTTACAGCACCCTACATACATATATTCACTACTTACAACACCACTACACACATATATTCACTACTTACAACACCCTACATACATATATTCACTACTTACAACACCCCCTACATATACATATATTCACTACTTACAACACCCCCTACATACATATATTCACTACTTACAACACCCCCTACATACATATATTCACTACTTACAACACCCCCTACATACATATATTCACTACTTACTTACATACATATATTCACTACTTACAACACCCCCTACATACATATATTCACTACTTACAACACCCACTACATACATATATTCACTACTTACAACACCACTCTACATACATATATTCACACTACTTACAACACCCCTACATACATATATTCACTACTTACAACACCCCTACATACATATATTCACTACTTACAACACCCCCTACATACATATATTCACTACTTTACATACCTATTACATATATTCCTCACCCCAACACCCCCTACATATATATTCACTACTTACAGCACCCCCTACATACATATATTCACTATTCATATGAAAATTTTGTTCAGATTTCTTTTCTTTTTTTTACACTCGAGATAGAGGGTTACATAGTAAGAGGCACAGTCAATGTGGATACGTGAGGAAGATAACAGTTGACTCTGTTTAAGATCGTAATGATCGGAGAAGGATCCTCTTGGAAGTCAATTCCATAAAGCTGCTGTGAGTGGAACTTACATCTCACCAGTGGAATATGAAGAGAATTAGGATGATTCTTATCCGTGAAGATTTGAACAGGTGGAACTAAGTAATGTAGGAAAGGAAGAGACTTAGCTTGTGAAGCAAAGCAGGCAAGGATTTGTCTCAAATGTAGGTCCATAATTTAAGTGAGGTGTTGCCATGATGGCAGAGAAAAAATATGGCTTGCCTCTTGTGAGACCGGATGCAACAAAAAGAGGTTTATCAGAGAATATTCTAACTATATGATTAGTTGCTCATTGGTTTGACCAGTCAATCAAAAACCAGCCACGACGATATAAACATAGCATCGCTTGAGAAAAGGCGTGAAGAAGCTTATGAACTCTATTGAGACTAGAAAGTGAAGACTAGAGAGTTTCAGATCACGTATGGCAGCAGTACTACATTTTCAGCCTGTAAACGTAGAGGATAGTACAAGGATCATTCAATAAGGTGAATCTTTTGGTAAAAGGACATCTACGAGGATCATTCAATAAATAAGGTGAACTTAACGGTATAAGGACTTCTACGAGGATCATTTAATAAATAAGGTGAATTTTTTGGTAAAAGGACATCTACAAGAATCATTCAATAAATAAGGTGAATTTTTCAGTATAAGGACATGTACTAGGGTCATTCAATAAATAAGGTGAATTTTTTGGTATAATGATTTCTAATACAGATAGAAGCTTACTTTTTAAATTCTTTTCTTTTACTTCTTTTTCAAGATGGGTTTATACTTATGAGGGGGGAGGTGATGAGCATTCAACCCCTCCTTCTGGAAGAGACCGAGCATACACTTGACACCTTCCACAGAGCCGCAAAGGATGTCTCCTTCAAAACATGAATAAATAATTTTGCTGACATTGGGAATAACTCTAGGTTAATATTCCTAAGAACAACCATTGAGATTTTGTCAGAACAAATAGCCTTCTTAGGGTCAAGTCTTAAAACTTTTTGAATTATAATGAAAATATTACTGTCACTGTCTTTAGTGAGACAGAAGTCACAAAGAAGATGGCATTTGTCATCTGATGTTGAGTTAGGAGCAAGGACTGAGGTGAAGAGCTTTGTTATATCTGGATGGGATGACCCTGGGGTCATTCATAAGAGCAGGCACTTTACCTCTGTTCAGAATTTAGTTGGAGGTCATCCAGAACTCTCAGAATCCAATTTGTTTGCTTTCAACAATGGCCTGGACTGCTTATGCATCACTTCACTTTACCTTTTCTAGAATTTTCTGGCACTGATTGCACGCAGTTCAGAATACGGAAAGTGTTCTACTACAGTGCTATCTGTGATAGATAATGTAGTAGTGGTTACAGCAAGTTAGGGATGCAGCATATTCAGGAGAAAACCAGGGCTGGCTGTTTGGTTTTTGCCAGAATTTTTCTGGAGTATAATACTCCATTCCAATAGGCATCTATTCTCAGATGATGGCACCAACTTTGGAGGCAGTACATGTGAAGAAGTCTGTGAGGGGAGTTTCGACCATGTAAGATCTGAAACCGTCCCAGCCTGCTTTCTCTGCCATCTACACGCATTCATTATTTTTATTACAATTTTGTACCTATGGAACACCTTAAATTCCCCCACACAACATGCACATATATTCACTATTAACATTACAGTTTTGTCCCTAGGGAGCATTTTCAACTTCTCCCCACCTAATCACTGTTGACATTACAATTTGGTCCCTATCAACAAAGCTATACACACACAATTACAAACTAAACAACCTGTCGTTTCCTCTTGACAAAGGTCACATGATATTTTATTCAATTCTGGTTGGTTCTTTTTCTTTGCTTTACATTCATTTTTTTCTCATTATTTCAGGTTTATTCAGAATCACATTAACTTGATAAAAATAGATCAATAAAACAAGTGACTGGAGATGACATTTTGAAATAAGATGCTGAATTCAGTCTTAAAAATTTCTTCTCTTTTACACATAAGTGAATTTAAAAAGAATAAATTCAACAAAACTACATGTAGACACTTATATTCATCTTTAGCCAGACTTTATTGTTAATTAACATTAATAATGTCATTCAGGTGATATACATTTCTCTTTCTGTTTTCTTATCTTGTGGCAATTGTATTACAGCAAAACAACAAAAATTCTCACATTGGTACGAAATAAAACCAAATAAAGGTAATTTATTTGAATCGTTTTAAACTCAACTTTTTGGCAAGTGGATTTTGTTTCATTTTTTTCTTGGAGAATTCATTGTCATTGAAGCTACATTTTATTTTCTAAGCTTCATCTTTTCTTGTCAAAAATTTAGATTCTGTATATTTTAAACGTAGCACATTAAAGCAGCTATCTCACCCCAAACAGGCATTCAAGAGGGTCAAGGGGAATGTAGTACTCAGCACTGAGATTCGTCATTTTCCCCACACAGACTTGAAACATTAATTTTAAGTATAACTTACGAAACAGCCTAAAAGCACTCATACCATTAATGCCTGATAATGTGCAGAAAACTGCTTATTGGAAGGTTAAAAACTTTTTGCAAAACCAAAATGCTTGAGTGAATTTAAATAAACCTAAGTTGGCAGACTATTTGTAATAATCTGAGATGCTTAGCATGTGAGCCAGTTATTTTAGAATGACTAAATTTGTTTCTGTATCATGGACAGAAATCAAAAGATCGGGATCTGATGAGAATCTGGGTTCCTCTTTCAACATCAATTATTCATGTAAATCAAGAGCAACTTTTTTCAATTTGCTTTTGACTTTCCAAAAATATGACCATGACAAAACGAAACATTTGAAATTTGTTTTAAATCCATTTTTTTTAAATTTATATTGTTTTCTTTTTCATCAAGAGTTAATTATTTCTTTTTTTTCTTTTGATTTATCTAAAATTTTATTGAAAAAAAAACAAACACACATGAAAATTGTTATTCAAATTTTTTAGTGTAAGGAAGAAGAAATATTTTTTATTTGAAATGTTTGGTTTCTATTTCAGTTTAACTTTTTGTTGGTTTTTATGAATCAAAGAAAACCAAATTCTTCCAAATTTTAAGAGACAGAATTATTCTTTCCAGTAGAAGAAAAGATTCTTTTAAGATCATCAAAAAAAAAATTAAAATGACAGATGAAAGTAAGAATTATTAAATAAATTTAGAGAAGACATCTGAAACTTTTAAGGATGGGTGGAATTCAAGTCTCAGTCAGTGAGACATCTTATTTTGGATTAATATAGGGACCTCCACAAAAATAGCGATACGTAAGGATTAAAATTATTTTTAAAATTGAAAAAGGCTTTCATTTTAGCTTTAATTGAAAACTAAAAGTTTAAATTTACTATTTCTAGTAAGCAAAATACTGTGGTGTATTTCAAACAGAAATTATATTGATTGGAAATTTTTTCCTTGTTTTTGCTAAAATAGCTGATTCACAACCTTTTTTGTTGTTTTTTTTATCACAATTTGTTTTAATTCTCTTTATTAAAAATCTAAAAATAAAATATACTTTTCTGAACTTTATTGGAGGGACATTAGCTGATTTAAAGTATAATTAATCTGACTAAAAGAAATATGATTTACTTTAAAATAAGCAAAAATTACAAGTATTTTTAACCAACAATAACCATGTTTATGTCTTTGACAAGGTGATGACAGATTGATTGTTGTGCCATACAGATTTTATTTGTAACATAATTTAAGAAAATCATGTGACCACCTTTTTTATATAATTTTTAAGTACTTGGTAATCTTAAAAATTTTGGAAAATATTTTCCGTAATGTAATTTTAGCAACGTCTACGGCTATATCATGTTGAATACACCGATTCCCGTCTGATCACCGAAGTTAAGCAACATCGAGCCTGGTCAGTACTTAAATGGGTGACCATTTGGGACTACCAGGTGCTGTAAATGTAAGGACCAAGAAAGGTCCACTGGTTCTCCAGGTTTAGGGGTTAGGTGCAAGGCTAACAACCCTGCCCTGTAAAAAACAGTTTGTTACAGAAACAACAAAAAGTTGCTGCCCTATGCACCATCTGGGTGTGATGGATAAATGATGATGATGAACTTTAGCAATGTTGGCTTTAAATTTATTTTACTGCTCTTATTTTATGATAATGTTGTGTATGGTCACCCATAATTTCAGAAAAATTCAAAATTCTTTTAAAATGTTAGTATTTTAATACTGGTATTAAGCTTTATCATTTAAGATTAGTATATACAGTTTTTATTTAATAATAACATAGTTATAATTTACTGAAATTATCACAGAATTTTAAAAGACTTAAAATTTAATAAATTTTTCTAATTAAAATTAAAAAAATGAAAATAATTTTTGTAAAAATTCATTATTCATTGAAAAATTCTTTTTTTCTTAAAGAGAATAACATCTTTAATATATTTTATAAAATCAATTAAAACTTTCCTAAATAAAATGATGTCAGTTTTCTTGAATTTCTTAATTTACAGTTCAGAACAGACTTTCAGTAAATAGTGTTACTATTTGACAAAGACAAAATGATTTAAATTCTCCAAGCAGTCCTTCTTTTAAATGATATAAATATGAAGAGGATGAAATTTTAACTTCTTGAAATCCCACAAAATTGTGGAGATTAAAGATGTAAAAACATTTTAAATAATTTCATTTGTTTGTGAATAAATCCTGAAAATTTCATTAAAATCCAACAATTATTTGATTTTTGCAAGAATTTTCAAAACAATGTGTTTTTTACTGCTAAAAAGATGCTAAAATTCCCATAGTAATCTTTGGCCCACTAAGCAAGAAAAACAAGAGATACTATGTTATAACTCATTTTGTAGCAGTTACAATATGATATATCCCAAAAAGGAATACAGTATAAAATGATCAGTTGAAGAATGGAACTCCACACCAGGAATAAGAAATACAGATTTATTGTACTAAGGTACAATTAACAATAATACACATATAGGCAAGCCACGGGTTGGAGCGGAATTGACTATTGAAGAGTGAATGCCTTCACCTAAGACCTTTTCATGTTCGTACCGCTCGCTATCGTCTTTTATCAAGTAGAGCATTCTATTCTCAAGGGATAACAGGATGTTCCACTATAACACCTTCTTCTGAGCTAAATTCTTCCTAGAATTTTGTTCTTAATATTTTTTTCTCTTAGGATCTAGACATAGCCGTTTAGTCTTTTTTCTTTTTCTGTTACTTCTTCTCCTGTCTGTCCGTGTGTCTTCACTTTTAGGAGAATTGGCAATTCTTTGTGTAGGTGTTACTTCCATAGGTACTTCATTGTTAGTAGGTGGTTTAATCTGGAATGTGTCATATATTACCTCCATTGGTATCTCTTAGTCATTTGCAACGGTTTCGATCTATCGGTGTCTCAATTGGTTTATGTGTCTTTTACAGACAAACTTCTCTCCTTTAATTATATAAATAACTCTCCCGATTCTTCTAATTACCAAACCGTCTTCCCAAAAGCACTTTCCAGTCCGATAGTTCTTAAAGAAGAACTTGTCTCCTTCTTTGAAAGATTTAATATTAGAGTTTGGTTTTATAAAACTCTTCTTTTTTTTTGGTAACAGCCTATAAAATATTGATCGAATCTTTCTTGCGTACATGACCTCAGCAGGCAACAAATTTCCATTAATGTTCTGATTCGCCGTAATTCTATAAACCATCAGAAATGTTTGGATATTCTTGTCTTCGGTGTCGATCCCATTAGCTTTTCTCATAGCTCTTTTCAACATATCAACAAACCTTTCTACCTGACCATTCGATCTCGGATTATACATAGGTGTGTTTATGTGTTTGATTGCTAACAAATCACAATAATGTTTAAATCCAGCTCCCGTAAACATAGTTCCGTTGTCATTCATATTTGTGTTTGGTACTCCCAGACAGCTAAATACTTTGTTTAATGCCTTTATCGTATTTGCCGCTGTCGGGCGTTTAAATCTGAAAACCTCAGGCCATTTAGAATAAGTATCAACAATAATTAAGTAATAGTCTCCCTTTAATGGTCCTGCATAGTCAACATGTATCCGTGACCATGGCACATCTGTTTTTGCCGGTTTGTAAAAGGGGCATTTTAAATCATTGTAATTTATTTTATGCCTATTGTTATTACTTAAACATATCACCATGATTAATTTATAACTTTTTCTTTCAGATTATTAAAGCATCATTCATATTTTTCTGCAAGATTCTCATCCATGTTCTTTCCCTCTGAAGAACATATTAGGCATGCTCTACCCTATGAGTTTCATGACACCTTCAGACACCATTTTTGGGTAGGATTGTCACAGGTAACGAGAAGTGGATTCATTAAACGTCAGCGATCGTGGATAAATCGAGGAAAAAGACCAGTTCAGCAACCTAGAGCAGGACTCAATCCCAAAAGATCATATTGAGGGTATGATGATCATCCATTACGAACTTTTAGGCAACAGTCAAACCATTACTGCTAATCTTTATTGGGATCAACTTCGTCGTTTGAAAACTGCTTTGACCTGAAAACAACCTTCTTTAATCAGCAGAAAGAGAGTCATCTTCCATCATGATAATGCTCGCCCTCACACAACACTACTAACCAAAGATCTCCTAGGAGAATTTGGTTGGGAAATCTTGCCCTATCCTGCATATTAGGAATATATAAATTGTAGTAATTTGCAAGGCCCAGAAATGACTGTAGCTTAGTCACATTATCCAGAGTAGGCATATTTTTTATCACTTCAATTCTGTTTGGGTTTGGTTTCCTTCCTTTATGATCAATTATTTGACCCAAATATTCAACCTTATCCATACAGAACTCGCACTTTTCAAGTCCTACCTTGAATCCATAAGTTTTAATTCTGTTGAAAACTTCACAGACATGCATTTTATGTACTTCCACATTTTCACTTTTTATTAATATGTCGTCCAAGTATGGCATTGCATAATCTAGTCCCGACAACATTGTATCCATAATTTGTTGAAATAAGCTCGGTGCTACCTTCAAACTGAACGGTAAATGTTTCAACCTATACAATCATCTATAAATGTTGATGATTAAATATTTCGAACATTCCTCCTTGGCCTTGACTTGTAGATAAGCTTCTGACAAATCAATTTTCGAAAATATTTTGCCCCCATTCAACCTTAAAAATATCTCCTCCGGTGTAGGGAGTGGATATGTGTGATCCTTTAAACATTCATTCAGTCCCGTTGAGAAATCCACGCAAACTCTTATTCTATTATTTCTCTTTTTTACGTAGACTGTAGGTAATGCCCAATCAGAGTAATCTACCTTCTTAATTACTTCATTCTCTTCTAATCCCTGTAACTCTTTATCTATCGTCTCTAACGATGCAAAGGGAACTTTTCTTTTTGGTTTGAACACCAGTTTTATGTTATCCTTTAGTTCAAATTTCACTTCTGTCTGCGTACGACAACCAAGTTCATCCGAAAAGACTTCAGTAAATTCATTCTTCAAATCTTTCACAAATTTTTCTGTCTGTTTAGACTTTCCTATATTCAATGCATTTATTTTCCTACAAAACATATTCATGGGTTTTTCCCATAAATTAAATAATACAATTAAATCAATGCCAAATAAATTTGCATTTTTGCCCCAAAATCACAGACTTTAGTTTTGTGGATTTTGCCATTGAATTCCTTCGCGAAAAATTCACCCTTGAATTTCAATTTGTTACCCGAAATGCCTCTCGCAATTTTCTTAGTGTTCTGCAACTCTGGTCGGCCTATTTTTCTCCAGATATTTTTGTCAATTGTGGAAATGCCACTCCCGGTATCAAGCAAACAAGTGATATTTTGACCATTTAACTTAATGTCTACATACTTTCTTGTATCGAAATCCTTAGTAATTTTTTTTAGATAAAACAGTATTTATCCTTTTAGGTTTTCGATAATTGAATGAACTTCCTTGTCCTTAGACGCTGTTAAACCTTGCACAAAAATTAGGCATTTAAACATATCTTCCTTGATTTCTTTAATTTTGAAATGTTCACACTGGGAATTAACTTTCCCAGCGTATGCAACAAAGTCTTCGTCCTCTTCTTTCACGATATTTAAGCATTTATACCATGTATGAAACAGACTGTCCCAGTCGCCAAACATTTTCAATAATATTTCAACAGTTTTGTCAAACAAAATCTCTTCTGGTTTCTTTGGGAAAATGAAGTTTGTGTACTTTGTATTTTCATGAGCACCGATTTTTTGTAACAAAAGCATAATTTTTTCTTCATCGGTCCATGATGTGCACCTTTTTGAAAAAATTGTCTCGTTAAAGTACGCAGGAAAAGTTATTCCTTTCTCAGGTTAGCACAAAAATTTTGAAAGAAAGTTTGCTATACTCTCCGCAGAGAAAATTATGGAACCTTCCTTTGATTCGCCTTGCTTTAACAATATTTTTTGCAAAACTTCTTGTTGACTTTGCTGTTGATGTATTAGTTGTTGAACTGCTATGCCTAGCATCTTCATACATTCTGCTAATTGTTCCATGTTCCGTGCACACCAAAATATGTATATGGAAAAATAAAAGATTCAAGCATACAGTTGACCAATAAGTTAAAACTTTGGCAAAAAAAAAAAAATGTTTTTTTTATGAGGTGGGGGGGGGGGTACAAAAATCTATTTCTTACCTTATTTTTTTTTTTTGTTATATGGTCATCATTGTTGCAGGTTCTTATGTAAATTCTCAGCTAAAATATTTTCTTTAGCTCTCCTATTTTACGTCTCCTCATTTAAGACGGTTGTCTGTTCTTAGGGGTCCAAATCCTTATTCAACAACTAAAATTTCTGTGTGAATTTGCATTTTCTGTCACCAATTGATATCCGGTGGTAAATTTCCTAGTTCACCAAACTGGTATCAGGTGACAGTCATCCTTGTTGCCAAACTGATATATCCCGAAAAGGAATATAGTATAAAATGATCATTTGAAGAATGGAACTCCACACCAGGAATAAGAAATTCAGATTTATTGTACTAAGGTACAATTAACAATAATGCACATATAGGCAAGTCACAGGTTGGAGCGGAATTGACTATTGAATAGTGAATGCCTTCGCCTAAGACCTTTTCATGTTCATACCACTTGTTACCATCTTTTATAAAGTAGAACATTCTATTCTTGAGGGATAACAAGATGTTCCACTATAACACAATATTAGTCTTGCTTAGGCACATGCAAAGATATTTGTAAGAAATACTCTGAAGACTGACTCCAACAGTCACTTTTAGTTTCATTTGAAGTACTTTATTTAAGGCTTCAGAGAAGTTCTTCATTTAAGTCACTAGGGGTTTGTTATTTACTCAACAACATTCCTACTTTTGAGATTTCTTTTTATGAGTAAATATTTTATTTTTTTCATTACTTGCTTTTTTTTGAAGCTCTCTTGTAAGTACCCACAAATGTTCAGCCTGACTGTTTGATCTTGTGTGTTATGGGAGTGTGGTAATATGCTCAATCCACAACATTTTACAAAAGTCTTTGAATTCGTGAGCAATGAATTATTTATCATGATCAAAGGTCATGTTATTTGGAATGCCATATCTTGAAAACGATTCATGTAAACAATTCACTGTCACTAAAGAAGTTGATTTTTTGCACTTACAAATTTCTAGCTACTTAGTAAAACTATCCACTACTACAAGATAATGTAATTCGTTTATTGCACCTGAAAAATCTATGTTTAGTCTTGACCATGGAGTATCTATCTTTGGGCAAGATTTTAATTTTATGGTAGGTAGTTTTACTCCTTGAGCATAACAACTACAAGCTTTTACAACTTTTTCAATGTTTTGATCCATTTTGGCCCAGTATCTCACGAGAGATTTCACCCTTAAAATTCCTGGATGTCCACTATGAAATTCATTTAATATTCACTTTTATAATATACTAGATATTACTACTCTTTGAGCAAACATCAGTACTTTGACACATTGTATATAAACATCCAAGTCTGGATTGTGTTCTTTATTTTTTTCAATCTTAATAACTCATCAACATGTCATAATTTTTTTTACATTTGGTATTCCATAATTCAATAAGATGGTATACCAACATTATAATTTATTTGCTGTATGCATAGGAATGCCTTTTTTTAAATCATAAATTAATAATGGAGGTCTGTGGTTTGTCTACAACTGAAAACTTCTGTGTATAAATTTGTGAATTTCTTTTCACTATAAATATAATTGCTAATGTCTTTTTTTCAATTTGGCTGTTTTTTTCTGCTGCTAGTAGTGAACATGAAGCATGTGTGATGGCTTTCATATTATTGTTGTCATACTTATGCAAAATTATTGCTCCAATACCAAAATTTGATCAGTACCTGAAGTCAATATGATTTCTGCTTTAGGATCGTATTGTGCTAATGATAAGTCTGACATTTGTATTTGTTTAATTTCTCCAAATGCCTTCTGACACTTATCAGTCCAGTTCCACTTTACACCTTTTTTAAGTGGAGCTATCAAATTCTTCATATTAGGAACATAAATTTGATAATAGTTAGCTAGAACCACAAATGCTTGTAAACTAATAGCATTTGTTGGGGGAGGTATATTCTTAATTGCACTTTCCCTTGACAGATCTGGTTGATGAACATTTTTGTCAATGATTGATGAACATTTTTGTCAATGATTGGTCCTAGGTATTTGATTTTAGGTGAAAACATTTTGCACTGTTTCTCACTGAGTTTGAACTGTCTTATGTATTTCCTCAAAAACTGTTTGCTTAGATACACTCAAAAATTGTTCCTTAGATACACATTTAATTAATATATCACTCAGATAAGCAACTGTGAAATTACAATCTGCAAGCATGGTATCCATAGCTTGTTGAATTATAGCTAAAGCTACTTTTATACTGAAAGGAAGTCAGCTGAATTTATACAATCCATTATGCATATTAATAGTTGTTAACTCTGAGCATTCTTCTACAACCTACATTTGTAAATATGCTTCAGAAAGCTCTGAAGCTCCAGCTTTAAAAAAGATTTTCCACCATTTAACTTCCCAAAAATCCTATATACATCCACCCTAAATCTAGCCACCTTTGAAAACGGAATTAGTAACAACTCCTCTAGTGACGATATCTTTTATAAAGACAGCAAATTTTATGACATGGCCCCCCCAAAACAGCAGCTACAAATGCCCTGACATTAAAGATAACAAACATAATAATAACAACAATAATAATAGAAAAAGAAAAATCAGTTGGTATACAACCCCATTTAACTAAATGATTAGTACTAAGTTAAGGCACAAATTCCTAAAATTAGTTGACAAACACTTCCCTAAAAATAACCTCCTTAGCAAAATTTTTAACAGAAATACTCTTGAGTTATAGCTGTATGGATAACCTTGAAAAGATTATCAAAAAACATAATAGAATTTTGAAGGAATATAACAACCTAAGCAATCAAGAACTTCCTAAAAAAATTAATGATAGTAATAACAATACTTGCAATTGTCAAAAACTGAATGAGTGTCCACTACAAAAGAAATGTCTAACTGACTCTATAGTCTACCTATGCTCTATTTTTACATATTTATAGAAAATCCGACAGTAAAAAATTTTTTATATCATTTGTACCAAAAACCCATTAAAAACTCGCTATTATCAGCATATCTTATCTTTTAATAATAAGGCTTACTGCAATAGCACAACAGAACTTGTAAATCTTTAGATGAGCCATGTTTTCTATGTTTACAGGAAAAATTTCAAATTATTAAATTCCCCAAATTAAACCTGCTAAACAAATTTAACAAGGTAACTTCCATCTGTCATCATTGTCTAATATATACCCTAAAGTATAGTTAATTTATTTTCTAATATATATAGATCCCTTAATCCATAATCTAGCCCTAGCATAAATAATTTCATTCTCCCATCTTCTGATAATTAATTTGTTTTGGTTAATGGATATATCACTTGATAAGTTGACTACATGTTTGACAAACATTATATTTTTAACACTTTCCTGTCTTTATAGTTTTTTCACTTTAAGTGATAACAACTTAAAGAAAATCCTGTAACCATTTCCAGAATACACACAATACCTTTGTAGACATGCTAAGATACATATGTATACATCCAAAAGGGTCTGAGTTTTCATGGTATTTCAATGTTTTAAACTCCTCTACCCTTATAATTTAATACCTTTTATCCATTATAACCTGGCTTTTTATTCGTTAATTGAGACAAACCC
>JBBBDQ010002451.1:120000-152500 GCA_037127315.1 Ascarosepion bandense | reverse complement strand
AGACAAAATTCAAATCTGGTTTCAAGATTATCCAAGATTCCTGTGGACATGGAAAAATTCATCAGAGAATACAAAGAGCCATACAGACACAAAAAAATCAATAAAAGGTTTAGAAATGTAGTTCTATACTCTAAAACTTATCCCAACACTGACTATGGAAGTGACCATATGACAGTTATATGTAAAACCAAATTTAAATTATAGAAATTAAAGAGATGCAAAGCATTGTCTGAACTTGAATACACCAGTTTCCAGGATAAATCAACTTGCAAAAGAGAAAGTAAAAAGTTGAAATAGTTAGAAGCAAATATAAGAGTCTCGAAGATGTCAAGAATTTGAAATGGATCAGCATCATGGACAGTTCTAGTGACATTGGCAAACAAAACCGTTCCAAAGAAAGAGAGACTTGAAAGAAAAAAATGGATGACATGAAATTCTTCAGCTGATGAGACAACAAACAATGCCAAGGAACGGTATAGTATATAGGATCTTAAGCAAAAACAATAGACAGAAATGCAAACAGTTGCAGAATGACTGATTCAGTGAAAAGTGTGAAGCAATAAAAATACACTATGAAACATAAACACAGCAGGAATGCATAAAAGGATAAGAGAAATAACAGAACAGACTATGTGTTTCTGTAGAGGGCACGCAAAATCTACAAAAAAAATGAAGAGATACTTCAAAGATAGGATGAATACATTGAAGTAATCTTCCATGATGAATACCTGTAATATTAAAATCTGAGGTAAAACTGGTACTGACAAAAATAAACAAAACAACGCAGCAGGACCTGATGTAATATGATTTTTCTCATAGTTTTAGGATCAACAAGATTACAGAAATAATAAACAAAATATGTTATATTGGTAACACATTGAAAGACCTCAGTAAATCTTAATAGCAATGTCAAAGGGGTGTAATGCAATGACAATGAGCCACATAAGTTTCAGTATTTGACTATATTTCTAAGATGGGGTAGTATTTACTCTACTTACATTGTTCAGACTATTGTCCTCATATTTGTTGCCATTTGTACGACGTTTTGGCCATTGTACGCTCTGGCCTTCTTCAGGTGCTAAGAATGAGAATGATATATCCCAATGATTGTAATAAAGGGTTCGGTTCGAAATTCCTAGCACCTGAAGAACAAATGGCAACAAAGATGAGGACAACAGTCTGAATAATGTAAATAGTATAAGTTTATCATATAAATTCTAATGAACAGAGATTCTAGCAGAATCATATCAAAAATAAATAACAAGCAGTGTGGCTTTGTTCAAAACACTGGGCACAAGAATGGTTTATCTTTATGGTTTGAATACTATCAGAAAGGGCAATGCAAATAAAAAAAAAACAAACAGAAAGGGCAATGCAAATAAAAAAAAACAAGCAGAAAGGGCAATGCAAAGAAAAAACAAGCAGAAAGGGCAATGCAAATAAAAACAAACAGAAAGGGCAATGCAAATAAAAAAAACAAGCAGAAAGGGCAATGCAAATAAAAAAAAACAAGCAGAAAGGGCAATGCAAATAAAAAAAACAAACAGAAAGGGCAATAACAAAAAAAAACAAGAAAGGCAAAGCAAATAAAAAAAAACAGAAAGGGCAATGCAAATAAAAACAAGCAGAAAAGGGCAATGCAAAAGAAAAAAACAGAAAGCAGAAAGGGCAATGCAAATAAAAAAACAAACAGAAAGGGCAATGCAAATAAAAAACAAGCAGAAAGGGCAATGCAAATAAAAAACAAGCAGACAGAAAGCAGAAATAAATAAAAAAACAAACAGAAAGGCAATGCAAATAAAAACAAGCAGAAAGGGCAATGCAAATAAAAAAAAACAAGCAGAAACGGCAATGCAAATAAAAACAAGCAGAAAGGGCAATACAAATAAAAAAAAAACAAGCAGAAAGGGCAATGCAAATAAAAAAAAAAACAAACAGAAAGGGCAATGCAAATAAAAACAAAACAGAAAGGGTAACAGTAATAAAAACAAACAGAAAGGGCAATGCGAATAAAACAAACAGAAAGGGCAATGCAAATAAAAACAAGCAGAAAGGGCAATGCAAATAAAACAAGCAGAAAGGGCAATGCAAATAAAAAAAAAACAAGCAGAAAGGGCAATGCAAATAAAAAAACAAGCAGAAAGGGCAATGCGAATAAAAAAAAAACAAACAGAAAGCGGGCAATGCAAATAAAAAACAAACAGAAAGGGTAATGCAAATAAAAAAAACAAACAGAAAGGGCAATGCAAATAAAAAAAACAAACAGAAAGGGCAATGCAAATAAAAACAAACAGAAAGGGCAATGCAAATAAAAAAAACAAACAGAAAGGGCAAATGCAAATAAAAAAAAAAAAAGCAACAGAAAGGGCAATGCAAATAAAAAAAACAAAACAGAAAGGGCAATGCAAATAAAAAAACAAACAGAAAGGGCAATGCAAATAAAAAACAAGCAGAAAGGGCAATGCAAATAAAAACAAACAGAAAGGGCAATGCAAATAAAAAAAAAACAAATAGAAAGGGCAATGCAAATAAAAAACAAGCAGAAAGGGCAATGCAAATAAAAAAAAAACAAGCAGAAAGGGCAATGCAAATAAAAAACAAGCAGAAAGGGCAATGCAAATAAAAAAAAAAAACAAGCAGAAAGGGCAATGCAAATAAAAACAAACAGAAAGGGCACAAATAAAAAAAAAACAAGCAGAAAGGGCAATGCAACAAAAACAAGCAGAAAGCGCAATGCAAATAAAAAAAAACACAGAAAGGGTAATGCAAATAAAAAAAAACAAGCAGAAAGGGCAATGCAAATAAAAAAAAACAAGCAGAAAGGGCAATGCAAATAAAAACAAGTAGAAAGGGTAATGCAAATAAAAAACAAAGGGCAGCAGCAATGCAACAAAAACAAACAGAAAGGGCAATGCAAAATTAAAAAAACAAACAGAAAGGGCAATGCAAATAAAAACAAATAGAAAGGGCAATGCAATAAAAAAACAAACAGAAAGGGTAAATAAATAAAAAAACAAACAGAAAGGGCAATGCAAATAAAAACAAACAGAAAGGGCAATGCAAGAAAAAAAACAAGCAGAAAGGGTAATGCAAATAAAACAAACAGAAAGGGCAATACGCTAAAAAAAACAAGCAAGGAAAGGGACGAATGCAAATAAAAAAAAAACAAGCAGAAAAGGGCAATGCAAATAAAAAAAAACAAACAGAAAGGGGCTGAATGCCGAAATAAAAAAAAACAAGCAGAAAGGGAACTGAATGCAAATAAAAAAAAACAAGCAGAAAGGGCCAACTGGTAAATAAAAAAAAACAAGCAGAAAGGGCAATGCAAAATAAAAAAAAACAAACAGAAAGGGACAATTGCAAATAAAAAAAAACAAACAGAAAGGGCAATGCCAAATAAAAAAAAAACAAACAGAAAAGGGCAATGCAAATAAAAAAAAAAAAAACAGAAAGGGCAATGCAAATAAAAAAAAACAAGCAGAAAAGGGCAATCTGCAAATAAAAAAAAACAAACAGAAAGGGCGAATGGCCAAATAAAAAAAAACAAACAGAAAAGGGCAATGCAAATAAAAAAAAACAAGCAGAAAGGGAGACAATGCAAATAAAAAAAAACAAACAGAAAGGGCAATGCAAATAAAAAAAAACAAACAGAAAGGGCAATGCAAATAAAAAAAACAAGCAGAAAGGGCAATGCAAAATAAAAAAAAAAACAAACAGAAAGGGCAATGCAAATAAAAAAAAACAAACAGAAAAGGGAGCCAATGCAAATAAAAAAAACAAACAGAAAGGGCAATGCAAATAAAAAAAAACGAACAGAAAGGGCAATGCAAATAAAAAAAAACAAGCAAGAAAGGGAATGCAAATAAAAAAACAAGCAAAGAGAAGGGCAATGCAAATAAAAAAAAACAAACAGAAAGGGCAATATAAAAAAAACAAGCAGAAAGGGCAATGCAAATAAAAAAAAAAAACAAAACAGAAAGGGCAATGCAAATAAAAAACAAACAGAAAGGGTAAATGCAAATAAAAAAACAAGCAGAAAGGGCAATGCAAATAAAAAAAAAAACAAACAGAAAGGGCAATGCAAATAAAAAAACAAAACAGAAAGGGCAAATGCAAATAAAAACAAATGAAAGGGCAATGCAAATAAAAAAAAAAATCAACAGAAAGGGCAATGCAAATAAAAAAAAATACAGAAAGGGCAATGCAAATAAAAAACAAGCAGAGTATAATGCAAATAAAAACAAACAGAAAGGGCAATGCAAATAAAAAAAAAAAACAAGCAGAAAGGCAATGCAAATAAAAAACAAACAGAAAGGGCAATGCGATTAAAAAAAAAACAAGCAGAAAGGGCAATGTAAAAAAAACAAGCAGAAAGGGCAATGCAAATAAAACAAAAACAGAAAGGCAACAAAAATAAAAACAAAAACAGAAAGGGCAATGCAAATAAAAAAAAACAAGCAGAAAGGGCAATGCAAATAAAAAACAAGTAGAAAAGGGCAATGCAAATAAAAACAAACAGAAAGGGCAATGCAACAAAAAAACAAGCAGAAAGGGCAATGCAAATAAAAAAAAAACAAACAGAAAGGGGCAATGCAACTAAAAAAAAAAGAAGCAGAAAGGGCAATGCAAATAAAAAAAAACAAGCAGAAAGGGCAATGCAAATAAAAAACAAACAGAAAGGGCAATGCAAATAAAAAAACAAGCAGAAAGGGCAATGCAAATAAAAAAAATAAATGAAAGGGCAATGCAAATAAAAAAAACAAGCAGAAAGGGCAATGCAAATAAAAACAAGCAGAAAGGGCAAATGCAACAAAAGCAAACAGAAAGGGCAATGCAAATAAAAAACAAACAGAAAGGGCAATGCAAATAAAAAAACAAACAGAAAGGGCAATGCAAATAAAAAAAAAACAGAAAGGGCAATGCAAATAAAAAACACAGAAAGGGCAATGCAAATAAAAAACAAATAGAAAGGGCAATGCAAATAAAAAAAAACAAACAGAAAGGGCAATGCAAATAAAAAAAAAAAAAAAAACAAGCAGAAAGGGCAATGCAAATAAAAAAAAAACAAACAGAAAGGGCAATGCAAATAAAAAAAAATAAACAGAAAGGGCAATGCAAATAAAAACAAGCAGAAAGGGCAATGCAAATAAAAAAAAAAATAAGCAGAAAGGGCAATGCAAATAAAAAACAAGAAAGGGCAATGCAGATAAAAACAAACAGAAAGGGCAATGCAAATAAAAACAAACAGAAAGGGCACAGATAAAAAAACAAACAGAAAGGGCAATGCAAATAAAAAAAACAAGCAGAAAGGGCAATGCAAATAAAAAACAAACAGAAAGGGCAAATGTAAAAAAAAAAAACAAACAGAAAGGGCAATGCAAATAAAAAAACAAACAGAAAGGCAATGCAAATAAAAAAAACAAACAGAAAGGGCACAAATAAAAAAAAACAAACAGAAAGGGCAATGCAAATAAAAAAACAAACAGAAAGGTAAATAAATGCAAATAAAAAAACAAACAGAAAGGGCAATGCAAAATAAAAAAAACAAACAGAAAGGGCAATGCAAATAAAAACAAGCAGAAAGGCAACTTTAAATAAAAAACAAGCAGAAAGGGCAATGCAAATAAAAACAAGCAGAAAGGGCAATGCAAATAAAACAAACAGAAAGGGCAATGCAACAAAACAAGCAGAAGGGCAATGCAAATAAAAAAAAAAACAAAAACAGAGAAGGGCAATGCGACTAAAAAAAACAAGCAGAAAGGGCAATGCAAATAAAAAAAAAAACAAGCAGAAAGGGCAATGCAAATAAAAACAAACAGAAAGGGCAATGCAAATAAAAAACAAGCATAGGAAAGGGCAATGCAAATAAAAAAACAAGCAGAAAGGGCAATGCAAATAAAACAAGCAGAAAGGGCAATGCAAATAAAAACAAGAAAGGGCAATGCAAGAAAAAAAAAAAAACAAGCAGAAAGGGCAATGCAAATAAAACAAACAGAAAGGGCAATGCAACAAAAACAAACAGAAAGGGCAATGCAAATAAAACAGAAACAGAAAGGGCAATGCAAATAAAAACAAACAGAAAGGGCAATGCAAATAAAAACAAACAGAAAGGGCACGCAAATAAAAACAAACAGAAAGGTAAATGCAAATAAAAAAAACAAACAGAAAGGGCAATGCAAATAAAAACAAACAGAAAGGGCAATGCAAATAAAAAAAACAAGCAGAAAGGGCAATGCAAATAAAAAAAAAAAACAAGAGAAAGGGCAATGCAAATAAAAAACAAGCAGAAAGGGCAATGCAAATAAAAAAAAAAACAAACAGAAAGGGCAATGCAAATAAAAAAACAAGCAGAAAGGGCAATGCAAATAAAAAAAAAACAAACAGAAAGGGCAATGCGACTAAAAAACACAGAAAGGGCAATGCAAATAAAAAAAACAAGCAGAAAGGGCAATGCAAATAAAAAACAAACAGAAAGGGCAATGCAAATAAAAAAAAACAAACAGAAAGGGCCAATGCAAATAAAAAAAAACAAGCAGAAAGGCAATGCAAATAAAAAAAACAAGCAGAAAGGGCAATGCAAATAAAAAACAAACAGAAAGGGCAATGCAAATAAAAAAAAACAAGCAGAAAGGGCAATGCAAATAAAAAAACAAACAGAAAGGGCAATGCAACTAAAAAAAACAAGCAGAAAGGGCAATGCAAATAAAAAACAAGCAGAAAGGGCAATGCAAATAAAAAAACAAACAGAAAGGGCAATGCAAATAAAAAAAAACAAGCAGAAAGGGCAATGCAAATAAAAAAACAAGCAGAAAGGGCAATGCAAATAAAAAAAACAAACAGAAAGGGCAATGCAAATAAAAAAACAAGCAGAAAGGGCAATGCAAATAAAAAAAACAAGCAGAAAGGGCAATGCAAATAAAAAAAAACAAACAGAAAGGGCAATGCAAATAAAAAAACAAGCAGAAAGGGCAATGCAAATAAAAAAAAAACAAACAGAAAGGGCAATGCGACTAAAAAAAACAAGCAGAAAGGGCAATGCAAATAAAAAAACAAGCAGAAAGGGCAATGCAAATAAAAAAAACAAACAGAAAGGGCAATGCAAATAAAAAAAACAAACAGAAAGGGCAATGCAAATAAAAAAAAACAAGCAGAAAGGGCAATGCAAATAAAAAAAAAACAAGCAGAAAGGGCAATGCAAATAAAAAAACAAACAGAAAGGGCAATGCAAATAAAAAAAAACAAGCAGAAAGGGCAATGCAAATAAAAAAAAACAAACAGAAAGGGCAATGCAACTAAAAAAAACAAGCAGAAAGGGCAATGCAAATAAAAAAAACAAGCAGAAAGGGCAATGCAAATAAAAAAAAACAAACAGAAAGGGCAATGCAAATAAAAAAAAACAAGCAGAAAGGGCAATGCAAATAAAAAAAACAAGCAGAAAGGGCAATGCAAATAAAAAAAAACAAACAGAAAGGGCAATGCAAATAAAAAAACAAGCAGAAAGGGCAATGCAAATAAAAAAAACAAGCAGAAAGGGCAATGCAAATAAAAAAAAACAAACAGAAAGGGCAATGCAAATAAAAAAAACAAACAGAAAGGGCAATGCAAATAAAAAAAAACAAACAGAAAGGGCAATGCAAATAAAAAAAAACAAACAGAAAGGGCAATGCAAATAAAAAAAACAACCTAAATCATAGATTATGCAAAAGCCTTTCATTTGGTATGACACCCAAAACTATTCGAACTGCTTGACAAATTCAATATATATGGAAAAGATATTAGAACAATCTGTAACATTTACTGTGGGAGGTGGGGGGAATATCTGTTTACCAATAGAAAACAAGTTAAACAAGAAATAGAATGAGGAGCAAGACAGGAATGAGCTTCTTTCCTTCAATTTATTTTATCCATACAACAAACTATGATTCCAAGAGAAGCTAAAAGACCAATGAGGATTTGTTATTGGTGGACATAATCTTAACAATATAAGATATGCAGATGACACTGTGTTGATGGCAAATCTAAAATGAAAATTGTAAAAAAAAAAACAAATTCTGAGACAAGGTAGCCAAGGAAAGTGAGAGCAAAGGAAGCAAATAGGATGCATGGTTGCCAGCAGAGGATGTGCGTTGGGGTGCAGTGGATATCAGCTTGGAATGAGAAATCAGGAAGCCCAGGTTGAATTCCTTGCATTCACCTAAGTGCAAATACCATTGGGAAAGGTATTAATCAGTCTCTTCCCTCCAGTTAGGGGCTAAATAACAGGACAGATTGGGTTCTATAGCCTTGGCTGGCAACCAGTCTATTGCAGAAAGTAATGGCAATCTCATGATTGCCCAAGCGTGTATCACATATGACATTTAACTGGCTGGTTGTCAGCAGAATAGACAGCCAAAAGTGTAAGCTACAAATTGATGAGATCAGAATCAAGCAGGTAAAAAAAACTTCAAGTATTTAGGTGTAGTGTAGTGAAGAGTTGATGGAAAATATGACACAGAAATCTGAAGGCACATAGGAATAGAAAAAGATGCTTTCCAGAAAATAAAAAGAAAATATTAAGATAGGAAAATGTCATCACCAAGAAAGAAAAATATGCTGAACTTCTACGTAATATCTAACCTCCTGTATAGCAGTAGATATGGAACAATTTCTTTACAGAAGTATGAAGTAATAGAGATGGGGTTTTACGTACTGATGCTAAGAATACCTTGGACTGAACAAGTGAACAATGAAGTAGTTTTTAAAGTACATGGAAACTAAAAGGTCAGTAATTCTCAAAATCAGAAGAAAACAGTTGGAATTTCTGAAAAATGAGGAAAGAGTGCTAGGAGAATTCAATACTCAGAGTACACACTGAAGGCAGGAGGGGCAAAGGGAGGCAGCAAGTAATCTACCTGGCAAGTTGGTATAAATGTAGATGGGGACATAAAGAATGATGGTAAAGAATCAAACATTGCTTAGAACTACGATGGTCACAGAAAGTTGTGGGGAGGTAAAAAATAAAGGATAAAAGAAATTTCATCAAAATTGGTTGTCTAAAGAAATTCTTCTAGATATCAAAATGTTAATTTCTGTTATTATTCGAACATTTTCTGTGAGTAAAATAGAGAAGAATCATTTAAGGCTAAAAAAAGATGAAAAAAATCTCCTAAATAATAAACAACTACACAAGTTGTTGGAAATATAAAATATTTTTGAAATCCAATATATTTGATATTGTCAGTTGATGGCCACAAGTCCTGCAAAAAATCAAAGAAAAAGTAAGAGTTGTGGTGTCTTCCCATTGGCCCATGAATTTAACAAATTAGCAAGAATGTGAGACTTCCTGGATAAAATAGAAGTTTTGTCCTCCAAAAGTTTTGTCAACAAGAATTTTTCACTTGATTAAACAAACAAAAATATACATGAATTTACAAGATGCTAGAATAGGTAGTTTCTCTCACTTATATTACATCCTCTCCATCACTGACAGGTAGTCAGCAAAATTTTCCTACTAGGGAACAATAAAATTGATCAATATTGATCACATGTGTTGTGATATTTATTATTACCAGAAATCTTTTTCCAGGTGAAAAGATGGCTGATTTGACTTTTCTGTATAAAACCAATTATACTACTTTGTTATATCAGCCTGAAGACATCCATAGAGACTAAAACCTTGACACAACCAGAATTGTCTAAATACCAGTTCAAGTGAAATATGATGTGTCGATGTCACTATATTAAGTTGCTTTAGAATAAAGTTTAGGAAGAAAACTTATTTTTATATCTAATATAATTGTTTCAAAGTATCTACCTGTGTACACACTTGCTAAATAAAATAATCAATTAAAGGCAATGGGAAAGATACAAATCCACAATGAATTGGTTGATTTTTTACCTTTGGCCAATTCACTGATATTCATTTTGTACCAATATCCAAATCTTATCTGGCTTAGAATTTTAATTCACTGAAATGAAGCGAAATTGCTTCCAAATTATTTTTTCTAGACAATTTTTTAAGTTAATTTAATAAGTTCTGGGGTGATATGCATGCATTTTCAAATCATCTATACTCCACACATTGTAAAATTTCTTGAAAGGATATTTTTTAAAAATATGAAAATAATAAAAAAATAATAGACTATCTGGAGACATCAGGAAATGCTCTAGAAGTTTTTCCAAAGATACTTACTGCAAATATAATTCTGCTGCATACTTCTTTGTGCCATTCTTACTTTCCAGTTGCGAAGGGCTTTAGTTTCTGCACAGCTGACACGTTCAGACTGGGTTTCTGACATGACAGGAGAAGGACTTTCATCATGTAGAGAGAGTGGCTTCTTCAAAGGAAAATAACCATCTTGAGGAAGAGGCAAACCCTGAAATGGAAAAATATAAAATTTTCAAAACAAGCAAAATGAATGATGCCTCTATATAAATCTGTGAGATTTGATGTCTCTTCGGTCAATCAAGTTTGATGAAATGTTGATTTAGACTGAAGATCAATGATCCGTCAATTTCTTAACTAGGGTTCATCAACCATAAAAAAAAACAATAGGGAAATCTGTAAACCCCAATGAATACCAATTTTGTGAAGGGAGAAATTTGAAGATTTTAATTATTATATGCTTTTCCTTATCTACATTAACGATCTCCCAGATGTAATAAGGTCCCAAGCAGGCATATACACTGACAACACTACGGTTTACTCTCGCCTCGATCAAAAATCTACCAAGGCTGACAAAGCAAACCTCGCTGCTGAGCTTGAAAAAAACCTCCAAACTGTATCGGACTGGGGTAAGAAATGGCTTGTGAATTTTAATGCTTCCAAAACAAAGCTGCTATCTGTTAACCATCACAGACAATCGTTCCTACCCCCCATTAGCATGGATCAGGCTAGTCTCCATGAAAGTAAAACACTGCACCTCCTCGGTTAACTCTCACAACAAATCTCTAGTGGAATGACTATATAGAATCCATAGCTAAATTCACTGCTAAAAAAAGTCGGTTCTCTTTGTAGGGTCAGGAAGTTTTTCCCGTCTGAAACAATCTTGCACATATATAAATCTACCATCCATCTGTGCATTGAATACTGCTGCCATATCTGGTCAGGTGCTCCTGCTATCCACCTAGGTATCCTTGACAAAATCCAACAGAGAATCTGTAATGTGATCAGTCTCAAATTGGCAGCTCAGATACAGTCACTTTCTCACCGGCACAATGTGGCTTCCCTGTGTCTCTTCTACAAATATTATCACAGCTTCTGCTCTGATGAACTTAGTTCACTGGTGCTCGCTCTATATGAATTTACTTGAGCCACAAGATTAGCAACTAGGTCCCACCCTTTTACTGTGAAACCAATAAAATGTAAATGCAAATTCTATTCCGGCAGCTTCTTTTCTCGCACTTCCCTCCTGTGGAATTCCCTTCCATTTAATTGCTTCCCTAACAGCTACAATTTCCAAGAATTTAAATGTAAAGTCAATAGTCATCTCCTATCTCACTAACCTGCACCCTCTCTCTCATGCTCTTTTCTCTGTCCACTCCACTCTCATCAGTATTCTCATCCTTCTTTTACCCACTTCCTGATACCTCCTAAAACCTGTCCCTCTTTCTCATAACTTTCTTCCTACGTAACCCCCTGCAAAACAGTGTCAGTAAAATGCCTTGCTTGGGCTGATATGATTATAAAAAAATTAAAAAAATATTAACTGATTGGCAATGATAAGCACATTCAGGTAGAAATTGGGAACCCAAGGAAAACATATATATGTAAATGTTCTCAGGCAGAGTGTATCTGTAAAAAAGACAAAATGAATAAAAAAAAGAAAAACAAAACATGTACTCAGCCGACAATTTGTCCTCTAAGGGACTTTATCAAGGCAGTGTAGGACTTATTATGCTGCACGTGCATATTTTTATATACAGAGGTCAGGATGTTATTGGATTATGAAGGTTTGCAAATCTGAGAATATTCATGAATGTTTATCAGGTGGTTGAAAGGTCAGTCAAAGTGTGAGGAGGGTACAATGTGTCCTAATTTAAAGTCTTGGAAAAAAGTAAAGTGAGTGAGTAATATTTCAAATATTATGCTGCACTTGCATGCTTATATATACAGAGTTGAGGATGTCATTGATTTGTCAAGGTTTATAAATTTAAGAATGTTTGTGAATGTTCATCAGGTAGTTGAAAGGTCAGTCATAGCTTGAGGAGGGAACAATGTGTCCTAATTCAAAGACTGGGGAAAAGTAAAGCGAGTGAGCAATATTCAAATATTTTTTATGAATATTGTTTGGATTGTGATTTGGTTGTTATGGTATGAGATGGACGTTTGTGCTGTACATATTCAAAGGTTCATGTGATGAATTTAACCGTTTTCTTTTTCATTTTCTTTTGTATATTGAGTTTTTGTATATTGACTTTAGAAAGTAGTAATTCTTTCAGGAATAGTAACACTGTAAAAAACCTGGATTGATGTTTTGATGGCAGCACTTTCAAGGATTTTCCTTCTGAGTAACTTACTTTCTCTTTTGATGAGAGTGCCGTTTTAGATAAATGTTGTGACCGAATTTATTTATGTGCATGACTAGTGCATTTGTTAAATTATTAGTTATGAGGTCCCTTTTATGTTCATAAGTATTATTTTAAAATTTCTGCATCTTTCCCCAATGTATTGTGAGGAACAGTTTTGGTAATTTCTTTTATATATTGTGAATTATTATTGTTATGGGTGTTTTTAGTTCTGATTATGTCCATAACGGTTTTGAAAATGGTTGTAACTATGTGGATGGTGTTTAGATGGGATAATTTCTTCAATCTAGCTTTTCCTGAAAGTATTACTACTTTCTAAGGTCAATATACACAAAAACAAATATATTGATGGACTTTATCAAGGTAATGTAGGATTTATCATGTTGTTCGCATGTGTTTACATATACAGAGTCGAGGATGTCGTTGATTTGTTAAGGTTTATAAATTTGAGAATGTTCGTGAATGTTCATCAGGTGGTTGAAAGGTCAGTCATATCTTGAGGAAGTCACAATGTCTCTTAATTTAAAGTCTTGGAAAAAGGTAAAAAATAAAGTAAGCAAGTAATATTAAAATATTTCTTTTTTTAAAATTTAATATTGTTTGGATTGTGATTAAATTGCTATGATATGAAATAGACGATTGTGATGTATGTAAGGTTGTTTACAAGATGTGTTAAAATAGTGTTTTGTGAATATGTTAGTAGGGAGTTGTACATGGATCTGAAATAAAAGATTAGTGTTAGAATGTTCTTAAAAAAGTTACTTTCTAGAAATTCAAAAAATAGACAAGCAAGAACTCATTGAACACCATGCAAAAAACATCCACACTATACAGAATACCAAAAACACACAAACTGAACATTGAGACTTATATCAGGGATAGGCAGCACCCCACACAAACTAGCCAGCATACTAAGCAATATCTTAATCCCACTCCTCAGTACAATTAATCCCTTACACATAAAAAAAATTCAGGTGACTCCTAAACAAATTAAAATCATAGACATCAAAAACAAATAAATGGCCAGTTTAGACATAAGATCTCTACATTGTGAACGTCCCCACAGGTATACGCCAGCTAATCACCAAAGAATGTTTCTTCACTTTAGGAAACCATTCCCATCAACAAAATTTTATGGATGGGATCTCCTCTCAGTGGCATTCTCACTTGTCTCTTTTTAGAATTTCTAGAAAGTGACTTATTCAAAAACATTTTACCACTATATTCTTCTTATTTCAGATACATAGATGACTCTCTACTCATAGATAGACTATACAATTGGAGTAGATGGACTAAACTATCGCCCAGTTCACACTCCACCCACATCTATTGAACAGGTGAAGAGGCTCATCCCTTGTTTCCAGTTTAGAATGCGGTTTCCGGTTTTCTCTTTTCCAATCTCTTCACTCTTATATAGCCCCCTGCACATCAGTTGCGTTACCACCTTGCTCGGAGTGATATGATTAAAAAAAAAAAAATATATCCACAAAACACTATTTAAACAGATCTTGTCAACCAACTTAACAGTGCTGAACCTACAGAGACTTCACCTTTGAACCTGAAGCCAACCACTCTCTTCTCTTCCTAGATATCATGTTACACAGAAACAAAAGTGAAAGCAACTTTGACATTTACAGAAAAGATACCAACAAAAATGACCTGGTCAACTTCTAGTCAAATTACTCCTATAATATTAAATTTGGTATAATTATACTTTTCTACTTTAGAGCATTAAGAATTTGCAGTGCGTAATACCTAACCAAAGAAGAAACACACATAAAAAATTAATTCAAAAACCACACTATCTTATCACTTCATTGTATATTTGTCTATACTTCTGAGATGAGGTAGTATACACATTATTTACACTATTCAGATTGTTGTCCTCATCTTTATTGCCATATTTATGAGATTTCGGCTGTTGCATGTTCTGGTCTTCTTTAGATGCTTGGAATTATGAACCCTTTATTTCAGTCCCTGGGGTACATCAATCTCATTCCATATGTGATGCCACTTCTGGATATTATGTAATTATCACCCTTTAACTCAACTTTCTATTAAACTCACAACTCTTTGGATCAAGTCACTGGATACACCTATATACACCTTGGATACACCCATGTTTATTTGAGGACATGATGTCTCAATAACCATTTTTGCCAGAGCTCATATAGTACTCTTTGAAGCTAATGATTTTCTCTAGCTCTTTGTATTACTGGTTCCTATATTGTATTTATTTCTATGCTTGGCTGACTAGGGAGGTTTTGTAGCCTAGCATATGCACTGATTCCTTAAGTTTTGTCTATCAATTATTTCATCTTGATTCTCCAAGAAATAGTGATCCCTTTCTCCCTCGATATCTGATCAGCTACACCTGATTTTTGTATCTCCCCTTGTGTTATGGCCTTGTGATGTACTTGAAGCCTTACCTTAATGGGATGGCCTGTTTCTCCTTTATATTTCTTTTCACTGCTACTTGGAATTTTATACACACAGTCCTTAGTCATGTTCTCCTTTATTAGAAGTCTTACATGGAAGAAGTATCTGTGAAGTGCAAAACCACTTTTGAAGGTCATCCTGATGCTATATGGACCACAGATCCTTAGTATTTTCTTTGATAACCTCTTCACATGGGGTAGGCAGACTGAGGCAGTTTTCTAGGAATCATTATTCTCATGCACCCTCCCTTCCACATTCGTTGGAGCTGTTGTCATGTACCTTGGGTAGTTGTTACACTGTAGGGTACTGCTTACATCAACCATTTTCTGTTCATTTTTCTTTAGGTCACCGCTTAAGACTTTTGCTTGATGTTGCAAGCAGCGGATGATCCCTTTCTTTACCTTATATGGGTGGTTGGAGTTGAAGTTGACGTAATGTCTGGTGAATGTTGGCTTGCGATATACAGAAGTCTTGAAACCATTCTGTGTCCGGGATAGTAGTACATCCAGGAATGTTAGTTTGCTGTCATCCTCTTTTTCCATTGTGAACTGCATTGATGATCCTATTGAATTCACGTGGTCCAGTAGGTGTCTGGACCTCTTCCTGATGTGGTCAGAGTATGATGATGTCATCAATGTATCTCAGCCATAGAGTTGACTTTAGTGCTGTGAATTCTAATGCCAAATCATTTTTAGCTTGAGGAGACAGGTGTGTTTGAAACCTAGACAACAAGTGGTGTGCATTTCATTCTATGACATTTTATATATATATTCAACATTTCTACTTGGTTTATAATTGGTTGCATTTTTACATCTGCCTCTGCCTCCTGCACATAAGTAAATCCATCAATGAAAATATTAATTTAGTCTGATGCAGTCCCCTTTCGAAAGAAGAAAACACATTACACAATTCTTCTTGTTCTTTTTTGTCATTTGTTTGCTTAAGATACACATATATTAAATAAAAATAAAATAAGAATCATTCAACTGATGGCCTTCGTTTTACACTTATGCATAAGATTTCTGTCCTGTATGCATTTGTGATGAACTATTAACCATCCAGCTACCAATAAACATGCATTAAGGTTTATCTAAAGTAGTCATTTACTTGTGTGGCACAAAGAACACTCTCGCCATCAAAACAACATAGCCTATACAGGTGCATTGTGGGTCACGTGTTAGGTGTTTGAGATGATTGCATGTTATATTATCATGGAGTTTGACCTCCCCAGGACCTTAAATATATTTAGTAGAGCATGGTACCACACAATATACATAAGGGGTTTTGATGTCAGAGCTTGCTGTCTCTGGTATGAAGGCTGGTGGCTTGGGAGTACTCATGATGACTTGGCTCAGGCTTTGAAAAATCCCCCCACATGTACACACACAATGCAAACATTTCACACTTACAGCACACACCCACATAGCTGTCCCACACTTGCACACACACATGCATGCATGCATGCAGTGCACTCATATAACAAGTATGTGCCCTCAATCACACATGCAAACTATTTGACCCATAGATGGGACCCTAACAGGTACAACCACTTTGGGCCAGAGTGAACCTGGAAGTAATGGCATTTAAGGGGTAACTCCACATTCACCAAGACTCCAGATAGCAAATTTAGAGCCACACCACCAGTTGCAGTTTATATGTCATATTGTCTTAGGTATGATGTATAAGTAAAAATGAAACTGAAATATATTATAAGTGAAATGAAATTGAAATTTCAAAACGGAAATTTATTTAAAGGAACCGAGCTTTACCTCTACCTGGCCAGCCTTGGAAGCCATTGAATAAAAATCATCATAATTTCCAGCAATACTGTGTGATATAAGCCGACCAATGCTATCAAATTTAGGGCCTAGACAACCTGAAAAAATAAAAAAAAGTATAAAGATGCTTGTTTGTTAAATTTGGGTGTTTTGAAAAAAATGGCCAGTATTAAGATTTTCATTTATTTGTTTCTTAATCAAAAAGAACGTAAGTAGAAATATTGAATGGAGTAAAAACAAAACAAAAAGTAAATTTTTAAAAAAAAAATCTTGATTTTAATCCATAATAAATTTTGGGTTACATGCAAATCCAAAAATTACATGAAATAATCTTGGCACTAATTGATCGTCCCAATCATGATGAGTACTGTGAAAAGAATGCAAACATTTTTGCCAAATTAATCCAATTCCTTCATGATCAAAGACCTTGATGATGACAGAAAAAGCATTGAAAATTTTGAGAGAGTACTATTTATCAAAAGGAAAACTAAAAATAATTTTGTTGTGTATTAAATTAATCTTCCTATGCAAAGCAAATGCTGAAACTATTACTGATTATATTATTAGAGCTGAAAATGTGGCCAATTTATTAAAAACATCAGGGGGAATAATTAGCAATGTTTTGCTAAAAGCTATGATTCTGAGAGACCTGTGCGATTTCAAGTCGTTTACAACTGTTATTACTCAGAAAGACAAGCTACTAACATCTAACGAATTCGAAGTAGCATTACAAAGCTTCTAAGAGACTGAAAAGATGATTCCAGAGAATACTAGTGAAAATAACTCACCAAATGCCAAGCCCAAAGTTGCTCACTAATGTTCCTACCTGTTTTAGTTACGGTAAACTTGGACATAAATGCCCTGATTGCTGAAGTAAATTTAA
This sequence comes from Ascarosepion bandense, assembly GCA_037127315.1. NCBI lineage: Eukaryota > Metazoa > Mollusca > Cephalopoda > Sepiida > Sepiidae > Ascarosepion > Ascarosepion bandense. Next base: position 134,893 of record JBBBDQ010002451.1, on the reverse strand, counting down.
AAACTCTCCAGTAAATAATTCTCCCTCAAAACCCTATAATTCCAATCTAACAGATAAAAATATTATCCACCATGATTGTTGCAAATATTGAGTGCAAAAGCAAAAAGAAAGCTCATTTCACAAAAAATGTACAATATGTTCCAGATAATGAACATTCATTTCTATTTTCAATTGGACTAGATACTGATTCTAACAAAAATGGTTTACTTGTTGACTGTGGTGACACTGTATGCGATTACTAACGAATCTAAATTTCTTACCTACAATAATACTTATAATCCAAAAACACATTACATAGAACTGGCAGATGGCAGTTGAACCAGTAATATTGCTTTGAAAAGAGTCGATGTTTATGTAACTATAATGAACATGGAAGAAAACATGAGAGATTGCATTTTAACAAATGCTCTATACATCTCTACATTCAAACAAAGTATATTCTTGGTACAAGCCGCTACTGAAAAAAGAACTTCCATAAAATTTTGCTGTAATTCGTCAGAAATTATCAACCCTGGTGATATGAAATTCAAAACAAAAAGAAATGGATACTTATACTATTTAAATGCTGGAGTAACCTCTAAAACTGCCATGCCTAAAACAATGGCATGAAAGTTTTGGACATTGCAATGTGAAAGACACGACTAAAAAAATGTAGAAGGCATGAAAATTACCAATAAATCAAATTTAGACTGTGAAATATGGTATCCAAGGCAAAAATGGTAGACTATAAAAACAAGTTAGCCAACAAAAGAGCAACTAAAATATTAGACCTTTGTTCATTGTCAATTTGCCAGTCCAATTGAATGGCTACAAATATACACTTTATTTCATGGATGATTATTCTGGTCTCATTATTGGTTTATTTTCTGAAACAAAAGAAGTGATACACTTTTTGGCAGAAAGAAATATTTGGCTAACATTGCTCCATGGGACTTTCTGAAATGCCTAAGAAGTGGTCACAGCACAGAATTCACTTCTAAAAACTTATATACTCTTTTAATTATTGATGAAATTAAGCATGAGAAATTGACTCCATACTCTGCACACCAAAATGGTACTGCAGAATAATCTTGGGGATCTCTATTCAAAAGGAGTAGATGTCTATTAATAGAATCAAATCTAGCAAAGTTTTTGTGGTTAAATGCTATTATGACTGACACAAATATTAAAAATTGGTGTTACAGTCAAAGAGCGGAAGAAAATACATTTAACACAATTTTCCTACAAACAAGATGGAGAGAAATTGGACACTAAAGGTGGAAAAGAACTTTTCATAGGCAATAAATCAAATCCTGTCTATTTAACACAACTAAAACTAAGAATGTCAAGAGTCAGGTGTATCAAATTTACTGAAAACTATTTGCAGGAAAATCCTACATTTGACAATTCATTACTTCTGGTTAAAGAATATGATGCAATACTTCCCAACTATTTGTAGAAAAATCCTTGTGAAGAGGGGAAACAAAAAAGAGAAACTACACTATCAAGTCCAAGCGATAAAACAGGAGATAATCCTTGTGCAGAAATACCTGACAGATGATATCCAAGCAATTTACGAAAACTACCTGAATATTTAAAAAGCTTCTGTTAAGAATCTGGACAATCTAGCAAATCCAACTGTATATTATTATTTTTCAGAAAAGAAAATACCTACTAATCATGATGAAGTTATTACTTCAAATGGCTCTATAAATGGCAAGAGGCCATGAAAAAAGAAATAACTGTTCTGAAGACAAATAATAAATATGAATTGACAGAGATTTCCACCTGGTAAAACTGTTGTTGGCAGTCAGTGGGTCTACACTATTAAAACTAATAGCACTAGTAACGAACAGTTCAAAGCTAGATTGGTAGCAAAAGACTACTCTCTAAAGCCTGGAATAGATTATGACAAATATTTCTCCCTCACTGCACATTTAACATTTATAAGGACTATTAGCTATTCGAAATAATTTATTTGTCCACCAAATGGTCGTGAAAACAGCATATTTAAATACACCAACATAGATTGCAAAATATGATCTTCAAAGACGATCAACACTCTGAGGAAATTTTGATTAATTCTGGGGTTTATGATGGCGCTCATCCCTAGAAACAGGAGGAGTGATGTTAAGACTAGAGAAAACATCCTTAACACTCCCCTCCAAGATCAAATCGTCTGTCAATGCATGGCATAGGAAAGACAACCTTGAGGTGTGTCAATGAATCACCAAGTGTGGCATTCCCCCCCCCCCCAGGATATGGATGCTGAACACAGACCTCTCTGAAGACCTGATGCGTGCTACCACCCCACGAGAGGGAGAAGAGCAAGCACTTGAGAGCCTTCTTACAGTTTTGCAGAGCAGGAGAACAGACAAGGGGTAAAGGATGAGAGGAAAGACGTACATGGCACACACTCATCATGGACAACTGTCATCAGCACCAAGTTCAAATCACCACTCTAACCTTTGCCTGTACGTCCTACCAATTTTTCTTCAGCTGAAGCCTTGGTCTGGACTCCAAGAATGCAGGCAGGTCTATCAATAAAACTAAAGAGTTCCGGAAGAGCAACACTCTTCCAATCACCTAACCATCAGCTGAAAGACTTGTTATGGTTAATCTTGACCAATCCCATCAAACATCTTGGACTCAAAATTGAATAGAATTTACATGAAAGGCCAAGAGGGTCATGAATCAGGTGAGTTGCCTTACTTTAATCCCTTAATCCCCTCGTGCATTCAAACTGATTGGCTTGATGGACATTTTAAATGTTTATCCCTTAGACATGAACGGATTGTCCCATCTCTGATGTAATACAACCATCCAGGACAATCTGGCCAATGTCCGTTGGGAAAGTTAGCTTAAGAGCCCTATATAAGGATGGAAGGAGAAGAACCATGACCCTCCCTGCACACAATCTTGCCAAGTTGTTAAATTCAGGAGACCCTATTTGGGACAGCTTCATGTCTGAAAAATAGTCTTTGGCTCTTGCCAAGTGATCCCACACTTTCAGGTTTTCCCTTGTATTCTTGGTCAATGTTATGACCCCAGGGGTGTCAGGAAAGTTCCTGGGATCCTCTTGAAAAGAGGCCTCAAAGGTCCTGTGAGGAAAGGTCTCTCTTGAGGGTTTGCTTGTTTGTCATATATATTTTCTCCCCCTTGGAAAAGATCTTTTTTTTGGGGGTGGACGGGTTAGGGGAGGGAGATGGAGATGACAGCGCCTGAAAAGGGGAAGAGAAAAGGCTCTTTTTAGGCCAGGTAATTCCATTCTAGCTGGCAAAGCAGGGACAGATTGGGATGTAGTTTTGCCCACAGCATTATCTGCCCTGCTTCAACCAGACTTTCTCTTCCTTTTTGTAATTTGCTCTTCTTTTCTTCTTTCTTTCCCCCTTCTCAAAGAGAAGTACCTCGATGAAGGCATCTTCTCTACCTTCATGAACAAATCGAGTTGTGACAACTCCTTCTGCTTCTCAGGTTGCTGCTCCTACTGTTAAAGCTGCAGTTTCTGCTCCTTCTGTTGTTGCTGCTGATCTAACTACTGCTGCTTTTGCTGCTGTACTTGTTGCTGCTGCTTTCGCTATTCCCATTGCTGCTTGAATTGTTCTTGTTGCTGCTGATTCTGCTGTTTGAGGATGCATCCTACTAAGGTGAAGGGGTTGTGGCCTGACTGGTCTCTTCTGACCCCACTGCTTCTTTTAGTTTTGTTAATGGTTTTATCGGCATTGGATTCTTGCCAGGGCATGACTTCACTCGATGACACCACAAGACCAGCAGTGGGGTTGTCGGCCCTTCAACAATAATGTAGATTGGCTGACCTCTACAGGTCAGTACATCAAGAATGTTTTGCTTGTGCCCACATATTCCACCTGGAGTTTAATGGCCTTGGTTGTTAGTCTATTGGCCCTCAACCACTTGGCCTGCTCTTCTGCTGCCAGGAGAATATCTCACATAGCATGACTCCTTTTTGTCAGCACTTGTGCTTCTATTTAGAAGCTTTTTATAGCCTTCTTCTCTAAGGTCACCTTGCTAAGATCAATCTGCTTTCAAGTTTTAGCATCAATTGTTAGCAGGGAGATGATTCAAGTTGGTCACTGAATCCAAAGCTGCTGGTATAGTCACCAGCTCATTGCCAGAAATGAACTTCTGATACTTTTTTTATTGAGCTTATTTAAAGTCCATGCTGAAATTGACAGTACAGGAGAATTTTGTGGCTGAGGAGACTCTGCTATAATGATGGGGTTGCCACATTAGCTCACATAAAAAACAAACAGTTCAACTTAGTTATTGTAAACAGTGACAATCAAACAAGGACAAAAAACAATGCTGGACAGAAAATCTCAACCAAACTTTGTCACTTACTTTTTACACACAATATCACAATGGACTATTCTAACAAGAAAAAATTCTTAATTAAAAATGAGTGAAAAACACTTATTGCTCGTTTTATAGTTAAAAGCCCACAAATGCAGGCTGGTACTTTTTTTTCTGAATCAATAAAATAGGCTGATTTGCAGTTTGATATGACTCAGTCCTGATCTGCCTCTTCTAGAATTCAGAAGGCTATAATTGCTTGTTCAAACTTGCTTTTGTGCATTAATGTCAATTTTTAGTTTTTGAGCTTTTTACCTTATTACTGTTAATCTGTCAAAGAATCTAGTTTCTTTTTTGTTTTTTTAATCACTAGAATCAAGGAAATCTTTTTTGTTACTGGGCAGTCCTGAATATTAGAAATTGTTCTTTTGAGAGCAGAGAGGTATTTTGAATTGGAGATAGATAGATTTTTAGTTTGTGAGCTTTTTACTTTATCACTGTTAATTTGTCTTGCATATATTGTTTTTTGCTTGTTTGATATTATTTTATTTTGTTCTGTTTCTTTTTTTTTTTTGTTATTGCAAACTTTGGCAATTCTGTTATTCATTTGCCATTTGACCATTGCTACTCACACCACAAAAAAAAAAAAAAAAAAAAAAAAAAGTAAAAACAGAATCTTTGCAAGAGATTTACAAATTCATATCATCAATTCTAAATGTTAAACTAAGATGAAACTTACCATGAAAGATATCTGGAGACTTATTAATGGCATCAGGCAATGCTGGTTTGGCCACAACAGCTCTGAACATGAAGAAAAAAAGCATGTAATGAAAGAATGTACCTCAGTTCAAGTCTTATTTGTAATCCCTGGCTTTCTACAGGTAATCATATCAGTGAACATTAAGGTCAACACTGAGCAGTGACAGTCTGTTTTATGCTTAAAAACAATTTTTCATGACATGGCCTGAAAATTGCATTGATCTCAATTTTCATTTTTATACTTACCTATACTCTACCCCTCTGAAGCCATAAATATTTTAAAACTATGTGAGTGTGAGTGTGTGTGTGTTCATAAAGTGCAAATAGAAACATTAATAAATTTGTTCTATAAATAATGAAATGAGGAAAGATCAGGGGTGCTAACATAGCAACATTACCGATCAGTTTTTATTATCAAAGACTTACTGCGCTTGATTTCTCTCCAGTAGGAGGGAAAACACCACATAATGACCATAATAAAAATCCAGGTTCTTTATTTCATAGAATAAGAAAAAATACTAAACAAACATTTAAGATGAACTTAAGCAGCTCTGAGGTTTTTAATCCTACTGAAATATTAATGATCTGTATTCAAAATTCCATCTTATACCTGGCTCAAATACTATCAACATCATCTCAGCCACTACATTGAGCCTTTAGAGATTTTGCATTAAAAGTAGATGAATGACATTATTGTCAAATAAATAGGCCATCCAGTTCCTATAAATAAATAATAAAGCCAAATTTTTTTGGTCGGGGGAAATGATTTGAATTCTAAGCAAGAAAGACTCCTACCCAAGAAAATAATAGTGGCCACTGATTTATCCAGATTGACACCATTTCAAAAAAAGACAAATCCAATTTGGTGCAACAACAACTTTGGTACCAACCAACCACCAGGTTGATGATTTGATTACATCACAACTAATCAAATGGAATGCACATGTCATGTGTGTCATATGCATGAACGAAAACACCTTGACAAGTAATCTCTGAAGGTTTTTCTAACAACAATCAAATTTACTTACAACACTCAAAAGACTTAGGTTATATGATTGAAAAGTGTTGAATATGAGCATACAAGTGTTCTGGCTACTTGATAAAACTACCAGGTGGCAAACAGATGGGCTTGACAAAGGAATCTGTCAAAGAATCTAGTTTCATTTTTTTTTTTAATCAATAGAATCATGGCAATTTTTTTGTCACAGGGCAGTCCTGAATATTAGGAATTGTTCTATTAAGAGCAGAGAGGTATTTTGAATCTGAGATAGATAGATAGATATGAAACAACCGAGATATATAATAGATAGATATGAACACACCGAGATATATAATAGATAGATAGATAGATAGATAGATAGATAGATATGAACACACTGAGATAGATAGATAGATAGATAGATATGAACACACTGAGATAGATAGATAGATAGATAGATAGATAGATAGATATGAACACACCGAGATAGATAGATAGATAGATATGAACACACCGAGATAGATAGATAGATAGATAGATAGATAGATAGATAGATATGAACACACCGAGATAGATAGATAGATAGATAGATAGATAGATATGAACACACGAGATAGATAGATAGATAGATATGAACACACCGAGATAGATAGATAGACAGATAGATATGAACACACCGAGATAGATAGATAGACAGATAGATATGAACATACCGAGATAGATAGATAGACAGATAGATATGAACACACCGAGATAGATAGATAGACAGATAGATATGAACACACCGAGATAGATAGATAGACAGATAGACATGAACACACCGAGACAGATAGACATGAACACACCGAGACAGATAGACATGAACACACCGAGACAGATAGACATGAACACACCGAGACAGATAGACATGAACACACCGAGAGATAGATAGATAGATAGATAGATAGATATGAACACACCACCGAGATAGATAGATAGATAGATAGATAGATAGAAACACACTGAGATAGATAGATAGATAGATAGATAGATAGATAGATAGATAGAAACACTGAGATAGATAGATAGATATAGATAGAAACACACTGAGATAGATAGATAGATAGAAACACACTGAGATAGATAGATAGATAGAAACACACTGAGATAGATAGATAGATAGAAACACACTGAGATAGATAGATAGATAGAAACACACTGAGATAGATAGATAGATAGAAACACACTGAGATAGATAGATAGATAGAAACACACTGAGATAGATAGATAGATAGAAACACACTGAGATAGATAGATAGATAGAAACACACTGAGATAGATAGATAGATAGAAACACACTGAGATAGATAGATAGATAGAAACACACTGAGATAGATAGATAGATAGAAACACACTGAGATAGATAGATAGATAGATAGAAACACACTGAGATAGATAGATAGATAGATAGATAGATAGAAACACACTGAGATAGATAGATAGATAGAAACACACTGAGATAGATAGATAGATAGAAACACACTGAGATAGATAGATAGATAGAAACACACTGAGATAGATAGATAGATAGATAGAAACACACTGAGATAGATAGATAGATAGATAGATAGAAACACACTGAGATAGATAGATAGATAGATAGATAGATAGATAGAAACACACTGAGATAGATAGATAGATAGAAACACACTGAGATAGATAGATAGATAGAAACACACTGAGATAGATAGATAGATAGAAACACACTGAGATAGATAGATAGATAGAAACACACTGAGATAGATAGATAGATAGAAACACACTGAGATAGATAGATAGATAGAAACACACTGAGATAGATAGATAGATAGAAACACACTGAGATAGATAGATAGATAGAAACACACTGAGATAGATAGATAGATAGAAACACACTGAGATAGATAGATAGATAGAAACACACTGAGATAGATAGATAGATAGAAACACACTGAGATAGATAGATAGATAGAAACACACTGAGATAGATAGATAGATAGAAACACACTGAGATAGATAGATAGATAGAAACACACTGAGATAGATAGATAGATAGAAACACACTGAGATAGATAGATAGATAGAAACACACTGAGATAGATAGATAGATAGAAACACACTGAGATAGATAGATAGAAACACACTGAGATAGATAGATAGATAGAAACACACTGAGATAGATAGATAGATAGAAACACACTGAGATAGATAGATAGATAGAAACACACTGAGATAGATAGATAGATAGAAACACACTGAGATAGATAGATAGATAGAAACACACTGAGATAGATAGATAGAAACACACTGAGATAGATAGATAGATAGAAACACACTGAGATAGATAGATAGATAGAAACACACTGAGATAGATAGATAGATAGATAGAAACACACTGAGATAGATAGATAGATAGAAACACACTGAGATAGATAGATAGATAGAAACACACTGAGATAGATAGATAGATAGAAACACACTGAGATAGATAGATAGAAACACACTGAGATAGATAGATAGATAGAAACACACTGAGATAGATAGATAGATAGAAACACACTGAGATAGATAGATAGATAGAAACACACTGAGATAGATAGATAGATAGATAGATAGATAGATAGAAACACACTGAGATAGATAGATAGATAGATAGATAGATAGATAGATAGAAACACACTGAGATAGATAGATAGATAGATAGATAGATAGATAGATAGATAGATAGAAACACACTGAGATAGATAGATAGATAGATAGATAGATAGATAGATAGATAGATAGATAGATAGATAGAAACACACTGAGATAGATAGATAGATAGAAACACACTGAGATAGATAGATAGAAACACACTGAGATAGATAGATAGATAGATATGAACAGACTGAGATAATCTTTCATAGATGAACAGGAGAAAATACTAAGAATAAATTATGCTGACAATCTGTAAAACTTAATTCATATTCTTTTCATCTCTTGATGTTTTTCTTTGTTTTAATTAAAATAATCATTAAGTTTAGATTTTTTAAATTTTGTGCACTGTATCTAGAATAAGTTATGAAGAAAAACTCTTAATCTCTATTTACACCATTTACATATCTTTCAATCTCAGTTGTAAATTGAATTAAATATATTTTCGACTTTGGCAAAAAAATCAGACTTACAAGGCCAACAGGCTTCCCTCCTTCTTTCAGGAAGTGTTTCCCATTGACACTGGCTTTCATTGCATTGACCCTAGATGATCATTTATTTAAATCCTGATAGTAGCATTTCTTAATTCTATCAGAAGCAACAAGACATGCTGTAACAATATTGGGAAACAGAATTGATTAGCAACTTGGACACTGCTAGTACTATTTCTGTAGTAACAATGCTTTTCAGAAAAGCATGAATATTCTTTTTCTTGCAATCTGTTTTACTGCAGATATTTTCTCTGGCTATTGGCATGTTGCAACAATCAATGAAGGGGAGAAACGAGAGTACTTAAAGAACATACAAGCACATGTCTGTTACATCCCTGTCAGCCCCAAAGGAGTAGCAGTAAAAGTTGATATTCGGATCTTCATAGTTAAATTGAATAATTAGTAAGAAAATATCAGAAAATTTTGAACATCTAATGCAGTGTTTCTCAGCTAGGGATGAATCGCTTCCTTGGGGATGAAAATCAAATTTTGTGGGCAAAAAATACAATCTTTGATCAGCCACTGTGCTCAGAAGTAAGACCAACTTTTTTTCTGAATTCAAACAAAATAACTTTACTCCTGTTGTGAAGTGATACAAATTACATGTGCAAGAAATAGGCACTTGAGATGACAGTTGCATGTGCATGTTTATTTAGTATACATATGCATGCACTTGTCTAGTACAAGTGGTTGCCACGTTATCATGCTGCCTATTTCCATTAATACATTCTTTTTAACTATCGGACACAAATATAATAGTCAGTTTGATGTTTACTAATTTGCAATCACTTGCACCCAATTATTATTCCAAGTTCGACAAAAAAAAGAAAAGTGTCAATGGTATATCAATGAGTACTTACAAGATAGTAATACCAAAAATCCTACAGACCCAAAGCAACCCTTTTTTTTTCTCTCATGTGTCATCAAATCTTTTTTCCAATGAAGCCATAAAGCCCTCTCAAATCTCTGAGCACATAAGAAACCACCACAAAACTTTCAGTAAGCCTATAAAATATTTTAAGGGATCGAAAACTGATTATGAAAGTTTTAGTACTGTTAAATCATTATTTAGGAAGCAGACAAAAATTAATGATGGTGGACTGATTGCCTTCTACAAAACTGCAGAAATAATTGCAAAAATGGGTAGGGTTCATACAGCAGCTGAAAAGATTATTAAACCTAAAGTAGAAGCCAAAATATCAGAAGTTATGAATCAAAATCCTTCCTTCATCTATTATTGAAGCTCAACCTTTGAGTAATGATTCTACTTGTAGAAGAATTGATGAAATGTCAGGTCATATTGAAGATATATTAATTCAAAGATTGCAAAAAAATTTTTCTATTCAAATTGGCGAAAAGACAGTTATTGACAATACTTTTAATGGAATATGAACAGCATTGTGATAGAAAATGAGCTTTACAAGAATATTTGTTATTTTTAAAACTGTTGAGCACTGACACAATGGAAGCCGCCATATTTTCTGCAGTTAAAATGTGTTTTGAACTAAACAGTATTCCATATTGTAAAAATTTAGTTTTTGATGGTTCAATGTCTATGGTTGGAAGGCACAAGGGATTTATATCTGATTTGAAACAGTAGTGTCGAGCAATCTAATTATACATTGAGTGCTACACAAGCATCAGCTCATGGCCAAAAATATAAGTCATATTCTTAATCAATCATTGAACACTGTTATAAAAAATGTGACCATCTTTTTCAAAAATTTGTCAATGCTGATGAACAATATATAAGACTTCTTTTGTGAACCGAAATTGGTTGGCTATCTAAAGGCAATTGCTTGGAAAGGTTTGTAAACTTATTTAATAAAATAGTTCTATTCATATGAATAGAAAGACACTCGGACTTAGCAAATAAAATTCAAGCTAGAAAAGAACATTCACTATCTTAGTTCAATTTTCCATAAGATGAATGAAGTCTTTCTCCTGCTGCAAGGAAAAATCATAAAACTGATAAACTGTAAATAGGTGATGATAGCTTTTGTTAAAAAATTCAATCGTTATAAAGTTAACTTAAAACTAAGACAGCTTCATAATATACCAGAATTAGCGAAAATTGATTTGTGTGAAAATGACATTGCTATTTATTGTGACTATCTGTCTGCCTTGAAAAATGATTTAGAAATCAGATTTACTGATTTATCTAACTTCACTATTCAGCCATGGATGACTGACCCATTTGATTGTGATCCTCACAGTGCACACAAAAATATCCATTGAGATGAAATGTAATGACAAATTTCAAATTTAGTTTAAAAAAAGAAACATTGTCAGAATTTTGGCAGTCAAACACTGCAAAATCGTTATATCCTAATTTGTGGTCACAAATCCTTTTGTGTTTCTCGACATGATATCTTGATAAAACTTGGATTTAGTATTGTCAATCACATTTTGCAGAAGGGAAAAAAACAGATTTGACATTATTTCACATGGAGATAGATATTTGTATCTGTTTGTTTAAGCCTGACATTAAATTTTGAATGGAACATCATTAATCTCAGGACTCACACTTTATTGAAATTTAGAATAAAGTTTTATTTTAATTCAATTCATTTTTCTTTTGCATTTACATGTACAAAATTTTTAGTGTTGATTAGTCACAATTTATATTATAATTAATACTTGTTATTTTTGGTGGACGATTATCAGTTACCTTACGTCAAAAATAGCTTTTGCAAGAGGCAATGACCTGGAAAAGGTTGAGAAATACTGATCTAATGCAATGTAGAAAAATATTTATAATAATAAAATTTAAATAAACCTGTGATTCCAACATAAGTAATCGGTAGATTTGGCTTACATTTTCTCTTTCTTGTCTGGGAGCACAACAGGTTTATTGATTTTAACAGTAATTTTTTTGTATATAAGAGTCCTCGGTTCTGTAGACTGAACATCATGGATCTGGGAAAAAAAAAAGAAATAATAAAACAAAACTTTTATTACACTTGTTGATATATTTAAGACACTATAAAAATCAAGAATGGTTTTTGAAAGTCTACAAAACAAACTTAAGCAATGGACTGTGTGTGTGTGTGTGTGTGTGTGTGTGTGTGTGTGTGTTATGGAAAATGCCGAAGGTTAACAAAATGATTTTAAGAACTGACATATTTAATTTACTTGTTTGAATATTGTTTTTTAATTGATACTCATATTTGAGTAGATATTCTGTTTTTAATCAAACAGTATATTTATATATTTCTACTGCCCTGATAATTTACAATAAATTTGGTTACAAAAATGTGTGTCATTCAGCAGGATTTGAACCTGCAACTCCTATCAACATAGGGAAAGTCACCAATAGATCTGGTGTGTCTTCAAATTGGTGGCTTCACCTATGTTTGAATCCTGCTGAATGACGCACATTTTCATAACAAAATTTATTGTAAATAATTAGACCGGTAGAAATAAATATATAAATATACAGTTTGATTAAAAACAGAATATCAGAATATCTACTCAAATACGAGTATTGATTAAAAATAATGTTCAAACAAATAAATTATATATATATATATATATATATATATATATATACTGTTGCCCCCCAAGCAAGGTGGTACCACCACTGATGCACAGGGGGGCTACATAAGAGTAAAAGTTTAGACAGGAGGAGAGTGAATAGAAAGCCGGACCACTTAAAGTGGGTGTCAGAGAAAGGGCAAGAGAACGATGGAAACACAATGTGAAGACAGCTGTAAAGGTATAGAGAAAGGAAAAACAAGATATACAGGATGATATAAAAAGAACATGAAACAAGTGGATAAGAGATGGGTATTGCCATTGCATTTAAATTCCTGGAGATTGTAGCTGTTAGGAAAGCAAGTATATGGAAAGAAGTTGCACAGGTGGAAAGTGCGAGAAAAGAAGCTGATGGACGACTGCATTTGGTTGAACTAACTGTAAGTGGGTGTGTGGGTGTAATAGAAAAGTAGAACAAGGTGACTTAATGAACAGTTAGACAATCTTTTACACTTTCAAGTAAAAATTTATAACCCAGATTTTTTCATCTATTTTGGAAATATCTTGAATTAATTCCTTCCAAATTCTCAGAAATTGTACATTTTTACAATTGAATATATATATATATATATATAAAGGAAAACTCAACACATCATTTAATATGTTATACAAGAATAATGCTAACATGTATATTTATACAAGTCCACTTGTTTCAACCAAATGAGGTGGCCTACTTCAAATTAAATACATCATAAAAAACAGTTACATACATATACTGGTATATATTATTTACATTTCAATATCAACATACACATCAATCAGTCAGTCAATCAGTTAAGTGCCATACGTGATACATGCTTGTGCGATCATGTCCCAAAAGAGACATGACTGGGCAGTTGGTTATCCCGCAGTAGGTTGCCATTACTTTCTCTGGTAGACTGGCTGCCAACCAATGCTACAGAACCCAATCTGTCCTGTTATTTAACCCATAACTGGAAGGAAGAGATGGATTAATACCTTTCCAAAGGGTATTTTTATTAAGATACATCCATAATTACATAATGCAAAGCAAGCTACTCTCAAATTCATACATAATACAAAGACATTGCATATATTTACTGGCACATATACCCAATTACATGACATATCTTCACTTTCATTTCTTCAATCCATAAAATCCTCCAACGAATGATCAATGCAAGATAGGAATGAATCGGCAAGAGTAATTATAAGTTTCTATATAATAGACAGATTAAATTCATTTTATCATTTTAAAAATGATTTCTCTGATTTAATAATTGGCTAGTTTCTCTGAATTTGATAATTCTAATCTTTTTGTCTAAGCGTAAATTCCATCTGTTTCTGAAGCTGTTGGGTTTGAGATTTACCTGTAACCTTCCATTCAATTTGTTGGGAGAGATTTCCATCTTTTCATTCTCAGAAATGTTTAGAAAGAGCGGTTTAGGTGGGGTTCAGAGAAAGATGGTTTATGATTATACAGACGTTGTTTCCATGGTCTGGCAGAAATTTCTATGTAAACTTTTTTCTCATTTCTGTGTTCGCTAAAGAAATGGGTTGCTTGGTACATGACTTTTTCAGATTTGCATATACTTCCAACTGGGCATTTGTTTTTGACTCGACAGTTACAGGAGATTGTACCATCTGTTTGTTGACTGTTATAAAGTATTGTTATTTAGTATACTATTATTGTGTGAGTTGATGATGCTATTAACATTGATAGTGCAAGAATAACTAATTAAAATTATCATCTACATAGCAAAAAAAAAAATGATTTCCCATAATAGCCCACAAAAATATTAGCTAATAAAGGACCCAAAGAACTACTCATTGCTACCCCATCAATCTGTTGATACATACAATAAATGAAGCTGAATGGTGTGTATATATATATATATATATATATATATATTTAGTATATCAAGGCAGCAAGTAATTTTCTAAACATATGCTATTAAATATAAGAGATAATGAATGTCTATAATGTTTAATCATGAGCCATTCTAAACGTCGTATTTTTGCTTTAATTTCAGTTGAAAATAAAGACAAAAATTCTCCAACATTTGGATAATTATTTATTGGTTTTCTTCTAAGCTTTTCGAGAGGTAGTTTAAACTGAATTATTATAAAATCCACCATCACCGACTATTTTATTTTGTGTTGACAT
>JBBBDQ010002451.1:75000-115000 GCA_037127315.1 Ascarosepion bandense | reverse complement strand
ATACGCATTGTGTTTATCTATATGTGTAGAGTCATATGTAAGTTTCACATTGCAAACACAATAAGCACATTGTTGCTGGATTTTTCCTTTTTACTAATAATGCTTCCATTATTTCTGGGCTTCTTTTTTCAAATGCATAATGCTTTGATAGTTGTATTATTAATATGTTTTAAGCTAGAATATGTTTTAAGCTGGAATGCTTTGATAGTTGTATTATTAATATGTTTTAAGCTAGAATATGTTTTAAGCTGGAATGCTTTGATAGTTGTATTATTAATATGTTTTAAGCTAGAATATGTTTTAAGCTGGAATGCTTTGATAGTTGTATTATTAATATGTTTTAAGCTGGAATGCTTTGATAGTTGTATTATTAATATGTTTTAAGCTAGAATATGTTTTAAGCTGGAATGCTTTGATAGTTGTATTATTAATATGTTTTAAGCATACATAGAGACCTACCAAACTATGTGTAACATACTTGTCAATAATACAAATATAAAAACATTGTCCACATACAAAAAAAAGGGCCAAAAATAATAGAAATATTATTAATATTGCTTTTCTTTCCAAGTAACTTATTTAAACTTATAACATTATAAATACCAAAAACCATGATGGAAAAAAAAATTCAAGGTTTTCCTGTTCTCAAAAATAACCAATGATGATTGAAAGTCCTAGAACATATGTACAGACAATTTTTATATACACTGAAACTAGATATCCGTTATCTTGTATGAAAATACAATGTAAAATGTAAAAGAAAAAGCCTGATGTGTGGCTCTTGGGAGTTGCGAGTTATGTAACAGATATTAGTGTATTAAGGGAAGCAGCAAGCCAAGTCCTAATTCCTGCCTAGTCTGATGCATTCACTTTTGCTCTCACCAACCGTGGATTAAATGGCAAGGTACACTGGGCTCTCTAGCCTTAGATGGTAACCAGTCTAAGAGATGGAACTATGGAGAATGAGATGGGGGAAACCATTTCCTTCTCTTTCTCAAGAACAAATGGCAATTTACAGATATAAAAAGAAAACCATGGTTGCCTGTGTTCTAAATGGACATGACATTAAAAGAAGCTTCATCATTACTTTTGAATTAAACATACTATACAAAGAAAAGAAAATAATGTTTTACTGTGTCGAAACTTTAAGCTTGATAAATATTTATAAAAATTTGAAATGGAAAATCTTGGTAAAGTTTTTCAATTTTAACCTTTAAATTTTGCTATATTTGAAAAATGTCAGACAAGAGAAATTATTCACAGAAAATAAACTGAGTATCTTTGAAGAAAAGGCCTTTTTCTATAAACAGCCAGCATCAATTAAAACACCGTTCCTACAAAACCATCTGAAGAAATATTTAGAAAATATTCATAATCTTTATTTATTTGAAATTTATGTAACACTATTTTTGTATGTGAAAAAATGTAATCCTAAGTTTAGTACGACAGAGCAAAAGGAATTATTAGCTGCATTATTAATTGTGCAGATTATTTTCTGACAAAGACGAGAATAAATTTGATTTAAAACATTTGCATGTGTGCAGATGCATTGTTGTACAAAATTTAAATAGTTGGGGTCAGACGAAAGTCATCACATTATTGACAAGCAGAAGTTCTCATACAAAGCAGCTGGTAACCAGCTAAAAGTGAGTGATTGATTGTGTTTAACGGCCTATCAACCTCCAAAGGGTCATTTAAGGCTAAAAGGTGTTTTTGTTTTCAGAGTTGTTTGTCTTCAAACTTTCAATTGCTTTCAAAGTTGGTTGTTTTCGACCTTTCAGAGTTGTTTATCTTCAAATTTTTAAGGAGAAAAAAATTTTTTTTTTTAAAGATGGTAATGAACAGTAATGAATAGTTAGTGTTTTGGGTTTTTTTTTTGTATGGAAGGGATTTAGATTTTCGTATATAGTCTAATTTCTTTTAGAAATTGGAATATTTTGCTTGGGTCGACGTTGTTAAATAGATCTTTTAAATTGTTTGATCTGTAATATTTTGATCGAATGAAGTAGAAGTCATAGCAGCTAATCAAAAAGTGTTTCACTGTGAAGGGTTCCTGGCATGCAGCGCATATCGGGGGTTCTTTGTTTTTCAGTAGGTATGAATGGGTAATCTGGGTATGTCCTATTCTTAGTCTAGTTAATGTAACTTCCTCCTTTCTTATCTTACGGTAGCCTGAATACCATTCACCGACGGTAGGTTGGATATTTTGGAGCTTATTGTTTGGGCTATTATTCCATGTTTCTTGCCATTTAGTTCTGATAAATTTGTGGATTGTTGGTTTGGGGTCGCTTATAGTTAGGTCAATAGCGGAGTATGAGCCTGATACTGGGTGAAGATATGTGTTTGATTTGTTATTATATAGGCATGGGCTGTTTTGATTGATTACATTTTCAATGATTTGGCCTTTGGGGTTGGTTTCGGAGCTTCCCCAAATTTCATTGTGACAGTTGAAGTCTCCCATTAGAATAAATGGTCTTGGGAGTTGTTGGATTACGTTGTCTAGTTCTGGTTCTGTGATATTGTAACAGGGGGGAATATATATGGAGCATATAGTGATTGTTTTGTGTAAGGTTGCTGACACCGCCACTGCTTGTAAATCGGTTTTTAATTTGATTTGACTTTGTGGTATCTTATTGTTTATAATTATGGATGCGCCTTCAGAGGCTTTGTTAGGATTTTTGTTTATATGGTTGTATGAGGTATAATGTTTTACATTAGGTATCTGGTTTTCTTTAAAGAATGTTTCCTGCAAACAAACAACTGCTGGGGGAAAATTTTTGAGAATTATTAGGAGTTCATTGAAATTTGCTTTTACACCTCGAATATTCCACTGAATAATTTTATTCGTCATATGTGGGTTTCAGTTTTGATAGGGTTTTTGTTTGGGATTTTGGCGTGTTTGAGGATTTTGTTCCTCGATATCCATTGCTTCTAAATTTTCGAATCTGTTTCGTCTTGGGCTCAAGCTGGTTTGGATTCTTGATTTTGATGTTGGTCTATGTCTTGTTTGCTGGTTCTTTTTTTCTGGGGATTTTTTTGGTTTGTCCGAATGAGGGGTTAATTTTGGTTCAGTTTTTTTTTGGAGAGTTTGTGTTAGGAATAATTTCTGTTTTCTTATTGAGTAAAGAGGGTTTTCGTTGTTTGGCTTATTTGATTTAGGTAAGAAGTTTTTGTCCTTGTTGTGTGTGGGTTTTTGATTTTCATTTTGGTTTTTGTTAATTGGTTTCAGGTTTTCATTGACGAAGGTGGATTCGGATTTATCAAGGGTAATTTTTAATTCAGTGATGAATTTGGGCCAATCGTTGGGCTCTAACTGTATGAGTTTTTCAAGGAGATCCTTGTATTTATCTTTTGTTTCAGTGGTTGGACGGGTTCTTTGGGCAATGTTGGAGTATGAAACTTTATTTGAGTATACTTCAACGATTTTCTTTTATTCCCAAAAGGGTATATTTCTGTTATATTTTACCTCAAGTATTTCTCTTTTTTTCCATATACGGCAGTTTCTTGAGTATGTCAGATGGTCACCTTTACAATTTGCGCATTTGATAGTCCGATTGCATTGATCTTCTAGGTGATCCAAATCCCTCATTCCACATTTCTTGCATACAGGTTTTCTTGTACACTGCTCCTCATGGTGTCCAAACATCTGGCATTTGAAACACCTGAGTGGGTTTGGGATATAGGTCTCAACTTTAATTAAATTGTTTCTGACATTTTGGGGGCTTGTGGGAGTTAAAGGTTAGGATATATGTATTTGTGTTAATGGTGTTGCCTTCTTTTTTGATAGTGATTCTTTTATAATCTATGACTCCTTGACTTTTTAGTCCTGTTTTGATTCCATCTGGAGTGCAGAGGGAGAGTTCCTGGCTCTTAGCTACTCCTTTAGATGTGTTTAGCATTTGATGGGGGTACGCTTTTATTTTTAGGTTGTGAAAGGAAGTCATTTTGAGTAGAGAATCTGCTTGTTTCTTTTGGTCGACTTCTACTAACAGTGTTCCATTTTTTGTTTTTTTGACCATCTTGGGGGTTATCCTGGAGGATATTATCTTTTCTATCATGAAGGGAGATAGCTTTGATAAGGGAGTATCTTCAGTGAACTCAAGGACAATGAATTTGGTGAAGCCAGGTTGGCAGAGATCAGAGTCACTGTCTGATTCCATATGGGGTCTCTTGGAGGGGTTAGGGAAAGCCATAATATTCATTTTGGTATAGGTTCATCGCCCGTGATCTCCACCCACCAGTTCGGAGCCCGCAATTGGGGTCTGCCTAGGGGGGGAAACCCAATCGCACTAATAGACCAGGGACTACACAGGCAGTATACTCACCTCAGTGAGAAAGTCCAGAGCACCTGTCACCTCATCCAATGATCTGCTCCAAGTTACAGTGCATGGGTGGAGGGTCTACAGCCATGGCTGGGCCTGAAACTCAATGAGGTGATTGACCCTCAGTCAGTGCCTTCTAATGTATTCTTCCGTAGTTTTCATTCTAGAAGATTGGTAAGGTTGATGTCATTTATTTCTGGTAGTAGACATTAGGGCTTGACCTAACCAGCCGACTGGTCGGATTGGGCCCCTCCAACCGCCAGTCTAGCTCCAGTAAGGGCCAAAGTGGTGTTTTGGGAAGTGGAGGTACTTAACCTGACCTCCAAGGCCCTCAACCACCAGGATCTCGTTCCAGGGCATCATGAGCCGCCACCCACGGCCAACAGGTGGCCCCATTGAGGGACTTTTACCCTTTGCAGGGGGGCAGTTGGTGTATTCTGATGCCCCACCAACAGGGCAGAAAAGTGAGTGAAAAGAAATGAAAATTCAATTGTAATTCCTCAAACAATGGATTGTCACAAAATGCAGAAAAAGGAGATTTTGTGTATCTGGGCTTTTGACAAGAGCAACAGAGGTCACATTTGATGACTGTGGGAGATAAGTTGAATTAAAATTTCCAACATAAAAGCTGGATTGTTGACGTAGTCAGTTGAATCAGAAGAAAAAGATGAAAAGAAATGACGTCAACAGAAATATTGCTATTTCATTGGTTAAACCAAGAGGAGAAAATAATTCCACCTCAAAATGTGGAGGAAATAATTTCATTGGTTAAAGGCATGGACACCTATGTCCGTCATGCACCCCCTAAAAGAATTTGGGACAGGCACAAAAAACTAGAGCCCAAAGAGCCAAGTTCAGTTGTTGTTGCTAAGGAGACAGGACAAATTGACCACCGCCGTCACACAAACACACGATGACCCATCTTCGGCAGTTTCCATAAAGCTTCGGTGGAAAGCTTGAATAAGACATTTTGAATCATCACAACTTGAAAACTCTGATTGGAGTAATAAACGATACCAACCGAGAATTTGATTTAATGTTGAGAAGACAAGCATTAGTCTTAATTGAAAACTTTCGCTCTGTTGTAAGGAAAAAACATTGACGCCTCTTATATTCTATTTATTTTTGTTGTATTTTTTTTTTTTGCATATAAAGACTTTTTTCCGCAACTCATTCAGGCATTCTTCGATTTACCTTTGTAGCCGTTTTTATTAGCCCAATTGTGCATGCGTCCATTCTGGTTCAACATAGTAAAGAGACAGCCAGCAAGATTTCAAGATGCCTCCCTCAGGATCAAAGTTCACAGCGTGGGTGAGGAAGAACACCATTGTAATAGACGACTTGAAGACCAGCTACTGTGTTGGAGCCATCACGACTAGCGACCCGAGAGCATTGTCACATTTAAACTTCTAAGAAAATGAAGATTTTTCCACCTCACATTTCTAATAATTTTAACATTTCTTTACAAAAAATTGATGAAATAACTTTTTATTCATTTTAGATATAATGAAACAAAATTACAGCAGAACCTCATTTTCTACTAATTTTTAGTAAAAAACTGGAAAAAGTTAAGCTTTTGAAGAGCAATATAGGTATAATGATATATATTACACTTAGACTAATAGTTTGCAACTATGTCTTTGGCTAAAGAAGAAAGACAATTCAAGATGTCACTCACCTTTTTGAGGTCGTCATCTTTTATGGTTAGTCTTTGAAGTTCTTCTACAGACTTCTGTATTTCATTGTCATCATCTGGAGGGGATGGTATTTTATCATTGTAACTTTCTCTCTTTTTACGTATTTTATCTGTGAGGAGAGATGACAGAAGTGACAATTAACAAAGAGAGATCAAAGTAGAAGCTAGGATTTGAGCAGGTAAGCAATAATCACAAGGAAAGAACAGATACTTTCAAAAGTGGTTCTTCCAAATTTAATATCTTAAGTATCATGCTGTTTTTTTGTTTTTTCTTTTTAACTAAAAAGGATCATTATTACAGCTGTCTGTCTAACTGAAATAAAAACATACTACACATGACTACACCAAGTATTTATTTTGTATCAATGAAATAGAATTCTTTTATTGCAACGGCAAAATAAAATATAACTGAATCAAGATTAGTGCTTCGTTTTATTTCATAGTGCTGAACATTAGTCATCCACAAAGGCCAGGTAAGAGTTGCCTCTAAGAATAAGAACAATAGGAGAGGAAATGATTTGGTACCTGTAGAAAATACTTTTGACACTTGTGAGGGAGATGACTTTCTTGTTTGAGAAAGTTCCTTCATTTTATTAACTATAAAATTTTCATTGATGTTTGTGTGTGTGTGTGTGTGTGTGCGCGCATAAGGTATGTATCAGTATTAAGAATTCAATCAATCAGCTTATATCAAATTTAATTAACGAACTGCCTGCTTAATTATATTTTCCCAATTTTTAAATAAGTTGCTTGTCCATCCCATTCAGATTTGGGAAGAAGCTGCCCAAAGGTCAGAGGTTTTAGCTTTGCTGAAACAAAAATGTGACCATGGCACAATTTCTATACAAATCTAAACTAGATGGGCAACAATTATACACCTTATTATAATAAAAACTGTTATATGTATATATATATATATATATATATATATATATATATTTTCTAGACATATGCTATTAAATATAAGAGACAATAAATGTCTATTATGTTTAATCATGAGCCGTTCTAAACGTCGTATTTTTGCTTTAATTTCAGTTGAAAATAAAGACAAAAATTCTCCAACATTTGGATAATTATTTATTGGTTTTCTTCTAAGCTTTCGGCTCACATGAGCCATCTTCAGAGAGGTAGTTTAAACTGAAATATTATAAAATCCACCATCACCGACGATTTTATTTTGTGTTGACATAAAACTCCGCTTGGCAACGGCAATAGTTACCAAAAATAATAAACGCAGTTCTTAAGTTTGCGATGCGGTTTTATGACGTCACACCGCGGGATAGCGCGAAATGACAACAAAACCATCTAGTCAAATGCAATGTAATATGTTATTTCCTGTTTTAAAGTTGATTTTATTGAGTGTTGGTTGTTTTGATTTGATGTACATGGCCTCCAATATCTGCAGGTTCCTCTTACTGTGTGTATGAGTAAGGATCACCGTATTGTTGACCAAAATCTGTCTGATATTACCTACATGTTTATGTTTTTCAGAGAAATGTTGTTTAATAGTACTCTGATCAGAAAGATGACATGTAAGTCTACGGGAGAGCGTGGTTGTGGTAAAACCAATATATGTACTAGGTTTTTGAGTAGTATCAGAGATGCAATCTCTGAATGGGCATGTAAATTGGTACACTACATTGGTTTTTTGTAAAGAATTTAGTTTAGTGCCTGTTGGGTTATTATAGACTATGAGGTCAATTGTTTTAAACTTTTTATAATATATAATGAGTTTAATTTGATTATTACTTTCGACTGGTTGAACATTTCTACGTATTATGTTTTTGAGAGTTTTTTCATCTTGTTTATAATTATTATGTATTTGGTTGCAATAGTATAAATTAATAGTGTTATGTTTATTTTGATGTAAACCATTATTATTAATATTATCATTATTGTTAGAGCTATTGTTAAGTTTGTTGAGATACATTTTAATTTGTTGATCAATAACAGAGTTAGGAAATCCATTATTGACTAGTGTTTGCTTAATGTTGTGTAATTCTTTATAAAATATAGATTTTGAAGAAGATATCATTTGTATGCGTTGAAGTAAGTTTTTTATAACAGCTAACTTATATCGTTGGGGGCATTCACTATTATAATTAAGAAGACACGAATTTATGCTAGTTGGTTTCCTATATAGAGAAGTAGTAAATTTATGTGTGCTAGAATCAATGAATACATCAAGGAATGGGAGTTTGTTATTAATATTAAGTTCTAATGTAAATTTGAGGACGGAGTGACTTTCAAATTTGTTTTTAAGATATTTAATTTGATCGATATTCTTAGCTAAAACAAAGATGTCATCTATATATCTTACATATATAGAGGGTTTATTGTTGTCATTAATTATTTTATTTTCTAGATTTGCCATATAATAATTAGAAAAGAGGGGGCCTAAAGGAGATCCCATCGCAATACCATCTATTTGTGTATAAATATTGCCTAAGGGATCGTGAAAGGGTACTTGTGTGGTGCATGCTAATAATAGTTTTTTTAATATAGTGGGTTTAATATTGATTGATGGGAGAGTAGCATGGTTGTATACATCACGGATAATGATGTCAATTGTTTCCTGGACGGGAACATTTGTGAATAAGTTTTGAACATCCAAAGATGCAATCATTTGATTATTAGGTTTTACGGAATGGAGAATCTGTAAAAATTCGTCCGTGGAGTTAATGCTATATTTACCAGGAAGATAGGGAGTAATTAGTTTGTTAAGTGTTTTGGAAAGGTTATATATTGGTGTGGGTATTTGAGAAATGATAGGTCGGAGGGGATGATCTTTTTTATGGATTTTTACATTTCCATAAAGGTAGCCGGGCTGATAATCACCTATAATCTTTTGAAGTTTATAGGATCCTATTTCAGCATTGTTTGCAGTAATAAGTTTATTAATATGTTTTTTAAGTTGGGTTGTGGTATTACAAGTTAATTTTTTAAATTTGTTGTGATCGTCGAGAATGGCCTGTAATTTGGAGTAATATTCCTGTCTGTTTAAAATAACAAAAGTATTGGTTTTATCGGCACGTCGGATAACAATATTTTTGTTATTTTTGAGATGTGTGGCTGCTTTTATGAGAGGCATATTTATAATATCATTAGGATTTTTATGGTAACGGTGTTTGATTGATTCAGCTTTGAGTAATTCTTTTAAGCCTACCTGTGTAGTAATATGGTTGTCTTGTTCGAGTTGAAGTATTTGTTGGTATAAAGCTTCAATTTCCATTTGTTTATTATTACTGCAAACAATGCTGAAATAGGATCCTATAAACTTCAAAAGATTATAGGTGATTATCAGCCCGGCTACCTTCATGGAAATGTAAAAATCCATAAAAAAGATCATCCCCTCCGACCTATCATTTCTCAAATACCCACACCAATATATAACCTTTCCAAAACACTTAACAAACTAATTACTCCCTATCTTCCTGGTAAATATAGCATTAACTCCACGGACGAATTTTTACAGATTCTCCATTCCGTAAAACCTAATAATCAAATGATTGCATCTTTGGATGTTCAAAACTTATTCACAAATGTTCCCGTCCAGGAAACAATTGACATCATTATCCGTGATGTATACAACCATGCTACTCTCCCATCAATCAATATTAAACCCACTATATTAAAAAAACTATTATTAGCATGCACCACACAAGTACCCTTTCACGATCCCTTAGGCAATATTTATACACAAATAGATGGTATTGCGATGGGATCTCCTTTAGGCCCCCTCTTTTCTAATTATTATATGGCAAATCTAGAAAATAAAATAATTAATGACAACAATAAACCCTCTATATATGTAAGATATATAGATGACATCTTTGTTTTAGCTAAGAATATCGATCAAATTAAATATCTTAAAAACAAATTTGAAAGTCACTCCGTCCTCAAATTTACATTAGAACTTAATATTAATAACAAACTCCCATTCCTTGATGTATTCATTGATTCTAGCACACATAAATTTACTACTTCTCTATATAGGAAACCAACTAGCATAAATTCGTGTCTTCTTAATTATAATAGTGAATGCCCCCAACGATATAAGTTAGCTGTTATAAAAAACTTACTTCAACGCACACAAATGATATCTTCTTCAAAATCTATATTTTATAAAGAATTACACAACATTAAGCAAACACTAGTCAATAATGGATTTCCTAACTCTGTTATTGATCAAAAAATTAAAATCTATCTCAACAAACTTAACAATAGCTCTAACAATAATGATAATATTAATAATAATGGTTTACATCAAAATAAACATAACACTATTAATTTATACTATTGCAACCAAATACATAATAATTATAAACAAGATGAAAAAACTCTCAAAAACATAATACGTAGAAATGTTCAACCAGTCGAAAGTAATAATCAAATTAAACTCATTATATATTATAAAAAGTTTAAAACAATTGACCTCATAGTCTATAATAACCCAACAGGCACTAAACTAAATTCTTTACAAAAAACCAATGTAGTGTACCAATTTACATGCCCATTCAGAGATTGCATCTCTGATACTACTCAAAAACCTAGTACATATATTGGTTTTACCACAACCACGCTCTCCCGTAGACTTACATGTCATCTTTCTGATCAGAGTACTATTAAACAACATTTCTCTGAAAAACATAAACATGTAGGTAATATCAGACAGATTTTGGTCAACAATACGGTGATCCTTACTCATACACACAGTAAGAGGAACCTGCAGATATTGGAGGCCATGTACATCAAATCAAAACAACCAACACTCAATAAAATCAACTTTAAAACAGGAAATAACATATTACATTGCATTTGACTAGATGGTTTTGTTGTCATTTCGCGCTATCCCGCGGTGTGACGTCATAAAACCGCATCGCAAACTTAAGAACTGCGTTTATTATTTTTGGTAACTATTGCCGTTGCCAAGCGGAGTTTTATGTCAACACAAAATAAAATCGTCGGTGATGGTGGATTTTATAATATTTCAGTTTAAACTACCTCTCTGAAGATGGCTCATGTGAGCCGAAAGCTTAGAAGAAAACCAATAAATAATTATCCAAATGTTGGAGAATTTTTGTCTTTATTTTCAACTGAAATTAAAGCAAAAATACGACGTTTAGAACGGCTCATGATTAAACATAATAGACATTCATTGTCTCTTATATTTAATAGCATATGTCTAGAAAATTACTTGCTGCCTCGATATACTAAATATATATATATATATATATATATATATATATATATATATATATATATATATATATATATATACCCTACTGTCACACACATGAAGAGAGAAAGAGAGAGAGAGACAAAAGCGAGGCAGTGCTGGCTAGGTTCATTCTCTTTACTACTAGTTAGGAAAGCTATTGCTATATTTTGTTTTTTAACAGTGGCCTATTATTTTTTTTTTTGCAATAATTATGTTTTTGAATATAATTTCCCTCCTGTCATGCTCAAGTGTTTGGATTATTACTTGTGTTTTTTTTTTGTCTTAATGTAAGATACTCAATTGTAGGTATATCAATATATATGTTGCCATTATTTTAGATAGCATATCAATATAAATATTTTGATGTCATTTTTGATGGCACAGGTCCACCTGTAAATAATAAACCTTATATTTTTGTCTTCTTGATTCACTATTAATGTAGGCCACACACTTCTTTTTGAATTTTTCTGTGATAATTTACATGCACTCACATGTGCGCATACACATAAGAAGCCTGAAAAGTTGTTTGCCTGACCAACAAAATATGACCAACAGGTTTTTTTTTTTTTAATAACTCCAGATCAGATGAAGATCATTTCTTATTTGTGTGTCCATCGCAGACAACATTTAATGAAATATAACCAACAAACTATGTCCGTTTCATTTTCTATAATATTTTTCTAATTTATAAATAAGTTGATTTCCCCTCACAAATTAATATAGCCTTTGTAACTTTTATTCTATAGAAGAAATAGTCAAACATTTTGTGCAAACAATAAGAGACTGAATATGGGAAATGATAATCTGTTCAACTAGTACAGTGAGAATATTTTGAGGACCATAGATGCAATGCCAGGATTTGTAATTAGAGGCCACAATTTGAACAACATGATACAGTGCTGATTGCAGACACGGAAAGGAAACTACAAAACCTCCTACAGAAGGTAGCTAAAAAGAGTGACAAGAAAGGACTACAAATAAACTGAAAAAAAAAACAAACAAATTCTTGATCATCAGCAAAAAGAGCAACCCAAAATGCTAAATACAGGTGGGGGATACTAGAATCAAACAAGTACAAAAATTTAAATGCCTAGGAAATGTTCTAACAAGAGATGGAAAGTGCGACACAGAGAATGAAGGAAAATTGGCTTGATGAAGAATGCATTCCAGACGCTGAGTAAGGTACTAAGACACAGGAAACTTTCACTAGAAACAAAGAAGAGAGTACTAGATTGCTATGTGATGTCAGTTCTTCAATACGGCAATATCATCAAGGATGAAAAAAAAAATTGAAGCAGCAGGAATGTGGTTCTACAGAAGGATGCTGCAGATATGACCTGAACATGTGAGCAATGATGATGTGTTAGAAAGAATTGGCAACGAAAAGAAAATTAATAGTGAGCATCGGGAAGTTCCTGGGACATGCAATAAAGAATGAGGGCTTGGAGAACCTGATACTGACAGGCCAGATAGAAGGAAAAAGAGACAGAGGAAGGCAGCGGATAATCTATTTGAAGGGCCTGAGTGGGTGGATGACAGAACGGGGTTTGCGAGGTGTAACAGGAGAAAGCATGCTAAGAGCCACTAGGGATAGGAAGACGTGGAAAGCCATGATCGCCTATGTCCCGAAAGGACAAGGTACATAAAAGAAGAAGGAAGAAGAATATTAATATCTACAGATTGTGTCACCAGTTTCTCTCTTGAAAAGAGAATTCATTTTGTAATTTTTAAGGGTAAATCATAGGTCAATAAAGAGAAAATATTGAAAATTATTGAAAATGTTAGACTCTCTAAAGTCAGTTACAAAAATAAAATGAAAAAAGAAGATTGATGACATTTTTATTGAGCATGCAACTAAAAAAAACAAAAATAAAAAATATTTAAATATGATAAAAATCATCTTGTTCAACTAATGAGATTTGAATTGGCAAGAGGCATTGACATTTTATATGACTGCTTCAAGTGTAAAGACGAGAACGTCTAAAACAAAATAGTTTATGAATCTAAATTTATTTAAAATGCATGAAACCCACACGTCTGCATTAGTGGCTGAATAGAAGGGGAAGTAACACCTTTGTGGGGAATGCACCTCGAGTGTTCTGCAACTGCTTGGGGGCTAATTGTTCCTTAGACAGAGCTACCCCCACTTCTCTCCCCATCATTGCTAGACTAAGTTTTACCCTTCACCTAACTAAAAAGAAGCAGGGAGTGGATGAAAGGTTGATCAAGTGTTGTAATATATCATTGTTACTTGTGGGGAGGAAGAAGCTGTAAGGGTAATTCTATCAGCTTTGTCTGTTCTTGAATGAGTCTCCAAGAGAAAGAAAACTAC
This sequence comes from Ascarosepion bandense, assembly GCA_037127315.1. NCBI lineage: Eukaryota > Metazoa > Mollusca > Cephalopoda > Sepiida > Sepiidae > Ascarosepion > Ascarosepion bandense. Next base: position 101,429 of record JBBBDQ010002451.1, on the reverse strand, counting down.
AGACACAGAGGAGACCACACCTGCACGTACCAGAAAATAAAAATAAAAAACTATAACAGTAAAACAAACCAAAAAAAAAGAACAGGACAAAGCAAAAAAAAAAAAAAAAAAAAAATTAAAAGATGGAGAAAAATGGCAATAGTTTTAAATATGAAGGGTTTTATAACTGGAAGCAGTCAATCAAAAGTGAAATAAAATAGGGGAATATATATATATATATATATATATATATATATATATATATTCCCCCTATTATAAATTAGAATGTGTGTGTGTGTGTATAAGAAGTAAGAGTTGTGTGACCTACACAGGTGTGATTTTAGTTTTTATCAGGAAATTTAGTTATTGCTGAATGAAAAACAAACTTTCTAGGTAGAGTGTGGGGATGGCTGTTGATAGCAATACTTGGGGTGGAGTAAAACAATAAAAAATGCAGAGAACTTTCTTTAGTTGTACCTATGTATATATACACACACACACACACACACAAATGAATGTACATCAAAGCAAAATTATAGATGCAATTTATGTATATGTATGCAAACACAGATGTATGTCAATGTAGATATTGATATATCTAGACATCAACTCTATTGTGTATATGCATGCCATTTTTAACACCTATTCTGGTGGTCTAGATTTAGAAAATTTCATCCGAAAGTAACTTATCTAAATTGACTTCTTCAAGATGATCATAAATTTCTATTGGCAATAATAATGTTTGCTGTCACTAATTACTGTATTTGATGGTGTATAAGATACACCCCAATTTCAGCAGGGCAAATAAAGAAAAATTAGTAATTAGTAAAATTATTAGTAAATGGTACAGCCAAAGCTATATTTATGAGGTATGATTTTGGTTAAACAAGCCATGATTACAATTAAACCAAAAAATAATTTAAAAAAAAAGCCTATAAAAATTTTATTATATCCAAAGGTAAGAAAACAAAATAAAAATCAAGCATATGAATTTACTGCATATAATATTAGTGAAGCAAAGTACTAATTTTAAACATGAGGAAATTAATACAGTGAATATTATCAATGATAACACTTTTGATCTGTATAATAGCCTTTAAAATGACTATAGGTATAGGAAAGTTACTAAAAAAATCCAATCTAAGCTAAAAGGAATTGCTAGGTACCTAATTTAGGCTGACTATCACAAATTCTACTTATGGCATATAAGATGCAGGGGAATTTTAAAAGATGTTTTTTGGAAAAAAAGAAAAAAAGTGCGTCTTATATGTCGTCAAATACAAAACACACAGATGTATAAGACACACCTCAATTGCAGCAGGGCAAATGAAAAAAAAAATTAATAATTAGTATAATTAGTAGTAAATGGTATTGCCTATAAAAATTTTATTATATCCAAAGGTAAGAAAACAAAATAAAAATCAAGCATACAGCATATGAGATGCAGGGGAATTTTGAAGGATATTTTGAGTAAAAAAGAATTGCAACTTATATGCCGTTAAATATGGTAGTTAAAAGGAAACAGTTTATTTAAAAAGAAAAAATAAAGCAACAAATGTAACCAAAAAATAAAAAGGAGACCAAAAGTTGATTACAGTTGGTTGCAACCTTTTGCAGAAAATGTATTATAAAAACTCTTGATTTTAATGTCAAATACAAAAATTGTGTTTGGTCTTATTTTTTTCAGGAAGTGTTCATTTAAAGAGGAGTAATTTGTTCTATCACATGATGATGATGATGATGATGATGGAAAAGATTCAAGGGGAACAAAATATTTAAAAACTTCATTTACAAAATTTATAGATATTTCAAGGTGGAACATTTGAAATGTTATGGACAAAGTGTAAAAGAAAATAACTAAACATTTCTCTTGATTTATCATTGTAAAGAAATGGAGAAACATTAATATCAACACGCACGTGATTATGATCATCATCATCTCAACACCTACAATATTATTCTAACCAACATCATCACCTACATTATTATTATGTGGGATATAAAATATCTGAAATTAGGGTTTTGAAAGTGATTTTGTTTTTCTGTTTTCAGGTCATACAGATTTTTAGGTTTGTTGAAAACATTTTAAATATCGTACCAACAGCAGCCAGTCTTTCTTTTGAACTTTCTGAATAACGGAGGCTGTCTCACCTCACTTTAATAGATTCAATAGAGGAAGAAAAGGTGGATTCTCAGTGATTGGTCCGCACTGATTTTGTATTTTTTTTTTTCATTTGGATTTTTGATCAAGATATAATTAATGCCCTTGTCAAGCCGTAGTCCTTTCCCATAAATAAATTAATTTGGCCCTCATAACAGGCAACACTTGAAAGCTGGGTGCGTGCTAGTTACATTGAAAGAAAAAGTGTTCATTTCAGTTCAGTTATAAAAATAAAAGTCTGTAAAAATACTTTTCTTTCTACTTGTAAAATCCACAACAATCATCTTATAAGCTATAAAACTAAATTGAAAAAAAAACATTAACAATTAATTCAGCAAAGCAACTTGCAACCAATAAAAACTGAGTTTTATAATCAAGAATGCATTGTTCTGATAGAAAGAGTTTTGTTTTTATTGTTGACAAAATTTTATTATTATGAAACAAGATGTCTTGTAAGCATCACATCAGCAAAGCATGATTAATGGAGTTCATTAACAGACCCCCACCACACTCAGTGGAAGTGTTCATCTACTCAAGAGAGTATTATTAATGTAAAGAAAATATAAACTTTATGTATGTTACATATCACTTAACATCAGAATTTGTACAAACAGAATGCATATATTTACTACTTTGTTTTATTCTAAGTTTCTGTTTATGATGATGCTTAAGAAGATCATCATCAAAAGTTTTGAAATTATTTATTTGACTTAAAGGTTGATTTTTAATGCATTTCAAGATTTACAAGAAACCTATCAACTGAATCCCAAATAATCTGTACTTTTCTAGAACTGATCTGAATTATTTGAGAGTCCATTTCATTCATTAATTCAATTATGAAACAAATTTGTTAAGATGCATATTGATTCACTTTTCTTACTAACTTTCTGAATTTATGTCCTTTCATTATGGATTTTATTTATTGCAATAAAAAAGAAAAATAAGCAGAATCTAGTCTTAATTGAGGACAGATTTTATAAGCATTTTAACATAAATCTGTCGATCACAAAAAGAGAAACGGAAGGAGGTTCACAGACTAAAAAAACAATTAGCAAACTGAAAGATTTAGTGACAAAGAAATTGAAAAAACAAGAGAACAAAGAGGAAAGAGGAAAGAGGAGAGGAATGTAACAAAGAAAGAAAAAAATAGAAAAACAATACCAGAAATAAAAGAAAGGTAAAAGACAAAAATGAGAAATTGAAGGAAAAAAAAAAATGGTAAGAAAAGGAAAATAAATTTCTAAAGAAGTGAAAAGAAAAGTAGAGAAAGAGGAAAGTATGTAAAATCAAAGAGACACAATACATACTTAGAGTTAATACAATTTGTGAAGAGCGTTTCAATTTTCGTTTCTTCTTTCGTTTGGTTTTTGTCAAAGGTTCAATCCCATCTGTATGAACAAAGAACAATTCGCCAATACTGAATCTTGTGCTGGGTTCAATATCATTCTCCTGCTTTATCTCACTGCATCTCTGTATTATTCTGTGTGCAGCATTTATAAACTTGCTCAATGCTGTCTGAGAATCTTTGTTAGATGCCATAATCAAAAGACCAATGAACCAGCAATAGAATAAATCCAAATATTCAAGGTGTTTCTTCTTGATATTCATGCGCAGCGTTAATGTTGTGCGACTCAAAACTCCTGTTGCCAAAACAGTGTTGATGTCTTTCAAAATATATAAACAATCACGCAAGCAAAAGTTTTTCTTGAACCTTTTTTTTTTTTGCCAGGGATTTCGATAATGAAATATTTATCATTACAAACTTAAAATTCTGGTTAGAATTGCTTAACAATGAAAAGAGCAGGTGTTCTTGTTTGCTTACCAAATTTTTATGATTTTGTTGGAAAGGAATCCATCATTTTGAGAGAAAGAAAAACCACTGGAAAGGACAATATTTTATCATTCTAAGAAAGAAGAGAGAAATATGCACGCACTTTTCATAAGGCCAGATTTTGAAACCTTTAAGAATCAATATTTTCCTGTATTATATGGAAACAGTTTTTAAAAGGGAATTTTAAAATTTCAGAGAAGATAATGAATGAAGTTTGTGCCAGTTTTGCCTTTTGCATAAAAACCCAATAAAGTAAAAAAGCCAATTCGAAAATTTAAAGCTTATTTGACATTCATAAGAAACAAACAAATAATACGAGATCGAATGGAAGGTGGGGGTGGGGAGTGGGGGTGGTGATGGCTGGGCAACAGATTATCTGATGTTTTGTATTTTAATAAGGTTTTAATATTTCATCCATTAAAATGCAAAGATAAATATTTCTGTGTAAAGAATGAAAATGTCATAAGAAAGTAAGTAGAGACATGTTGCATTAGGTTTCACACTTGTCATTGGTTAAAATATCAGATCAAAGATGGAGAAAAATGTTCACAAGGGTAAGAGAGTTTTGGTCATTTTGTTGCTTTTGTAAGTATGGGAGTAATTCTGTGTAAAAGAATGAAATGAGTTCATCTTGTCGGAATGAATGACAAAGATTCAAGTTAAGATCAGAAAACAGAAAAAAAAGATATTTTGCATAGCGTTTGTCACTTCAAAGAAAAGTTTTACAATTGGCAATTCTATTTTAAATCATTTATTCTTGTCTTTATTCCATAATCTTCAAAGAAGGCTTAAATCTGTTTGTCTAAAATTGGTGGAATTGTCTTTTGTAAGCCTTTCGTAGAAGACTAAACGAGTTTACCACAGCGTGTAAGGTGCATTGGATGAAACATAGGATGTGGAACTTTGATTTTGACAATATAAAAATTTCCAAAAGTGATTCAGATCTACAAAAATATCCATCAGGTCATCAAACAATATGAAGAATGGGTGCAGGAATGTAACAGATCACAATAACGGTGTTTCTTATGTTGAATGCAAAATGTCTTGAGGACGAATGAAAATTTATGATCAGATTGAAAATAACAAAGTTGTACACGATATGGAAAGAGAAGAAGAAGAAGATGAAAAGGGAGAAAAATATTTGATAAGTAGAGTAAAGTTCATTAACGTATTAGAGAGAGGGAGGGTGGGAGAGAGTTGGTTTTTGAAGGAAGTAGTATTTAGAAAATCAACATTGAAAGAGAAAGAGAAAAAAGATAGACTAAAAGGATTTGGAATGATTCTTTACCCGCCTCCACTGATAGACAGCAAGGACTGTCACTTAGCCCATTGCAAATAAAAGGCATTGTTTACATTGTCTTTTGTTTGAATCAGGCTAAGAGCACTTGAACACCTCAGATCAAGGACATCAATTAACTGTACTTAACTGGTCTCTTCTCATCTGAACAGAATCTGTAAATAGACAACTGACATGTCATCTGATGCCATTCAACTGACAACTTGATGACCACAGATTATTTCTGGCCACTATTATTACTTATAATTGATATTGCCACATAGTTTACATAAGCAACACATTTAAATAACAAGTACACATCATTGCTAAAGTTAAGCAACACCTAATTTGGCAAATACTCTTTGAAAATTTGAAGATCTGAAACTAGCTTGTCCTTAATGTACAGCTGCTTTTAAGCTCTGAAAAATAAACGGGATAAGGAGTTGGTTTATAAAAGAAGAGGCAGATGATGGGCTCACTAGAAGCAATGAGCTGGCAGGGTGTTTTGGCGGGGAGGTTTCCTACAAGGAGAGATCAGTTTTAGAAGATTGAAAATGTTTCAAATGATCTGCCTTGCGTCCTTACAACCACTCAAAAATGTAGGCAAAATATATAAGAGCATATTCAATAGATTCAGATTTACCAGCTTCTCCCTATTTTCTACAAGAACTTGAATTTATTGACTTATCAGAAGCACTAAGATGGAATCAATTGGTATTACATTCTTTTATTTTTATATTAACATCCCATTAGAGAGAAAGAAAAAAATAGAATTCAAAATATATTATTTCTGTAGTCATTTCATGTTTTTTATATTTCCAGGTCAATGAGTTTGGCAATAGTAAGTCACTCAGTGTGAAGGTGTAAAAAAGGAAGCCATCTTGTGAAACTTAACCCTCTCTACTTCCCACCATTTCATGGCAAAATAAGGAAAGGGGAGGGACTTGTATTTAGACAAGATCCACAGACAGGCAAATTCCTTGGGTCTGGAAAGCAATGTTTCTATGCTGTCTGAAAGATAGACTTTCTCATCTTTGTTTCTTTCAAAAAGGAAATGATGCTATATTTTGTTTCAGGGATTTTCATTCTTAAATGCAATAATAAACAACAAAGTTAAACTATTAAAGGATGAATATTTTTTATGCATTTTGACATCATTCTTTTTTTATTGGTTCAAATCCATGAATCTGTTTTGCCCATGCTAAGCCTTAAAAAATACTACCTAAAATTCATGACACTTTATCCATAACTGTTGAATGTATTAAAATTCTTCGACTTTTTAACAAGGAAAAAATCTCAAGTTTTTGTTAAAATTGCCATAAAACATTGTTGATTTATTTAAAAATGGAATGATCTGTTATGACATGTCTCTAATTTGTATTTAGATATATTGTATTTAGTTTTAATTTTTCAAGTCAAATTGTTCTCCTATATTGTATATGATTTATTCTTATACATAATTAGGTTACAATAAAAATTCTATTTTATATGAATGCTAACTTATGAAAATTGAGATGATGTAAAGTCAGTGGGGGTGCCATATCATAGATTTGAAGGTCGGCACAAGATCTGGGTCCTGCTACTGCCACCATGTATATAATCCAAGTTTATAACTGATAAAGACATCTTTGTAAATAAAATACCTTAATCTATGAGAATGAAAAAACAAAAGAATTTGTAGATTGTAGTGTAGGTTTGTGTGAGTGGCATTTATTTCTTATTTTTATTTTTGTAGATTAAGTACTTCAATCCAAACTAGAAATGGGCTCAAATTGTGATGGTGAAAAGCCATAACTTAAACAGTATCACTAATTATGAAGAAGAATTATCCATCTTGACCCAAATAAGCAAGCATCAGATTTTTTTGTTTTTTGGAAATGGTTTCTTTTTTGTCTGAGAATGTTTTAGCACCTCTTCTCATTTAATATTCATGAATTTGTCAACAGTGATAAATGTAAAAATTAAAAAAAAAAAATCACAAGAATAATGTTATTTTGTACATAAAAAAGTCATTTTCTGTCAACAGAAAAGAAATGATTGGTAAATCATTTTTTCTCCTTTTTATTTTACGAGTTTAATTCCAGTTATACAAATTGGACTCAACAATCAAGAAAGAAAACTTCCATCCATTGTTTTATTTTCTTAGCAATTTATTAATAAATTCACATGAAATTGTTATTTTTTTCGAAAATGAATTCCTTTTCAAATATGCTTTAGTAAAATCTGTATGAAATTCTGTGATTTCTTTCTCTTTAATTCTACAACAACCAGTGGTTTGCCTCTATCCAAATAGGTCAACTCGTCAGGTAAAATCTGTATGAAATTCTGTGATTTCTTTCTCTTTAATTCTACAACAACCAGTGATTTGCCTCTATCCAAATAGGTCAACTCGTCAGGTAAAATCTGTATGAAATTCTGTGATTTCTTTCTCTTTAATTCTACAACAACCAGTGGTTTGCCTCTATCCAAATAGGTCAACTCGTCAGGTAACTTAACAGTAATTGTAATACCGGTGAATAATGTGATAAAGTTTTTAAGATTTTAATGCATAAATAAGTTAAAACATTACAAAGAGAAAGGATAAAAAATTACATTGCATCTGACTATAATTCAGCAAAATGTTTTTCTGTTAAATTGTCTCAAATCATATAGCTATATATTTGAAGAGGTGCTCTGCTTATATGTTAAGCAGTAGATTTGATTATATTCACCTACCAGCCTGAAGTTGTAATAAATTTCTTTTTTTTTCTTTGGATATGAAACTGTGCGTAGATATGAAAACCTTCACAAGATCATTGACAAAAGAATTTTTTGCTTGAACCCATCAAATTTGACTTTGCCTGACCATCTGTTTGTTTTTAGCCAAAGAGGTCAAAGTACACCAAGATAGATGGTGACCCCCGCTCTACTGAGAGGAATACAAATTTTGCTTTAATAAGAGTTCTAAAAATTTCAGGCCAGTAGGTGAATAAAAAACTATACTGTTTAATATATAAACGGAGTGCCTACTCAAATACATGTATTCACTAATAACAACATTTAAAGTGATACACATTTATATATCATATTTGTCAAAGTCACTTCCATTTGTTTCCTTCCCTGAGAGCTACAATCTCCAAAAGTTTAAATGCAACATCAATTGCCATCTTTTCTCTACTTGATTCTCATCCATCTCTTATCTTTTCTTTGACATCCTCTGTGCCTTTTTTATTCTCTTACTATAACCACCTGTTCACCAGTGGCATTTCTGCCTTGCTTGGGGTGAAATGATTATAAAGAAAAAAAAATAAATCAACCAACCAGATCTGATCAGATAATTGGTGAAAGTCTTCTGTCAAAATTATAACACAAAAGATTTATCAATACATTTGTGAAATTATATAAAAAATTAGAAAAAATATATTTTTGAAATTGTATAAAAACATGTTTCAAAAATTATATTAAAAAATTATACGTGAAATTATATTAAAACTTGACAGCTCACCTTCAGTCACTTTCTCACTGATGGGATGGGGCTTCCCTCTATCTTTTCTACAAATATTTTTATGGCCTCTGCTCCGACAAGCTCCTTTCCCTGATGTCCCACCACATGAATTTACTGGATTGGCATCAAGGTCCCACCCTTTTACTGTCAAAAGAGCCAAATGTAACTGCCACTTCTACTCAATCAATTTCTTTTCTTGCACTTCTCATCTGTAGAACTTTCTTCCATTTACTCGCTTCCCTGATAGCCACAATCTCCAAAAGTTTAAATGCAATATTAATTGCCATCTTCTACCTCCCTAAATTCCATCCAATGTACCCTGTTTTTCTCTCTCTGTGACCCCTTGTGCACCAGTGGCAGTTCTGCTTTGCTTAGGGTCAAATGATCATAAAATATACATAAAATATTAACTCCACACATAATTAACCGGTTATAAATCCAGAATTTATTTCAGCAACGTAGAAACATTTTACTTTTGCCTCCTCCAGACTGTTGAAAAATAAATAAATGATAATTTCACTCAGAATATTTGAAAATACGTTTTTAACAGAGGAAGGGAAACTTGTAACATTTAAATCAGAAATAAATTAATAGATACATCAAATCACAAATATAACACAATACAGAATAAGGAATATATACATTAAATTACACAATTATATAAAAATATGGAGAGAATATATATGCACACAAATAAAAGGAAAGGATAGGAATAGATGTATACAATATAAGCCAACAGACATAAGCATCTAAAAGGACAAAAACAGGGAAAAAGGAGACCGATAATACACTTACAGTCACTGTAAATGTATTATCAGCCTCCTTTTCTCTGTTTTTTTGTATTGTTTTTTTAAGTATATATCTGCAAATGAATAAGGAATGAATATGTTTGCACATGTTCTGAAGTATGTGTATATATATATATATATATATATATATAACATAGCACACTTGGTATACAATCCATGTAAATTCTGATAAAGACAAACTCAAGAGAACTCAATGTTAAATTTATTTATTTAATTTAACAGAGTAATATAATTTATAAAAGATTTTAGATTAAATGGTACAACAGTTGGTCCTACCAACTGTTGTACCATTTGGGTCTGACGAGCCGCGATAACAACATCAGGACCCAGTGAAATATGTATTACCCATTGTAATAATCTAAAATCTTTTATAAATTATATATATATATATATATATATATATATATATATATATATAACTGTAATTTTATTTCTAATATTAATAATAATAACAATAGTATAAAATTATTATTATATGCAGGCAAGCAGAGGTTGTATAACAAGATATAATTATCAAAACAGTATATTAGCAAATATGTTTGTTAATTTTGATATTTTCTTGTTCTTCTAGACTAGTTGACAGTGAAGGCCAAGGAGCCTAGTCTACTCTACTATTTAACCCACAGCTGAAAGGAGAGATGGATTCATAGCCTTCTCAAAGATATTTGCATGTAAGCAAATGTAATATTCGCTTGACTGAAATTTGAACTTGACTTGCAAATTCTCCTTCTGAGCTTCCCATCCATTACACCACCTGCACACCATTCAAAAGAAGGAAATCTCTGAGTAGAACAAATCCAGGGCTGCGTTGGAAATACGACTGAAATGAAATATATTTGACAAGGTCCACAGATAGTTACATGTCCCACATCAAAAAGTCAAACAAGCAGTATGCGGTGAGGTCATTTCATTGGTCCGTGAATTAAATTAATCAGCAAAAAGTAAGGTGGTGAGATTTTCTGGTAAAAAAAAAAGAAGAAAAAAAAGAGTTCCTACTTCCAAAATTCTTTAGTGAGTTTTTTTTTTAAAAATCTTGGTAGCAAGCTGCTTCTTCTTCTATGTGTTCTGTCCCTTCAGGACAATTGGCGATCATTGTTCTCCACGTTTCCCTATTCCTTGTGGCTCTTAGTATGTTTGCTCCTGTTACACCTCGCAGCCCCTGTTTCATCATCCACCTGATCAGGCCCTGCAAATATGTTAACCGCTGCCTTCCTCTGTCTCTTTTTCCTTCTATCTGGCCAGTCAGTATCAGGTTCTCCAAGCTCTCCTTCCTTATTGCATATCCCAGAAACTTCAGTTGTCTCTTCCTGATGCTCAGTATTAATTTCCTTTTTGTTGCCATTCTTTCCAACACATCGTTGCTTGCATGCTCAGTCCACGATATCAGCAGCATCCTTCTGTAGAACCACATTTCCGCTGCTTCAAGTTTTGTCTTCATTTTTGATGATATTGTCCAGTATTCACTGCCGTATTGAAGAACTGACATCACATAGCAATCCAGCACTCTTTTCTTTGTTTCTAGTGAAATTTCCCTGTGTGTTAGTACTTTACTCAGATTCTGGAACGCATCCTTTGCCATGCCAATTCGCCTTCAGATCTCTGTGTTGCACTTTCCATCTCCTGTTAGAACACTTCCTAGGTATTAAAATTTTTGTACTTGCTTAATTCTGGTATCCCCCACCTGTATTTGGCATTTTGAGTTGCACCTTTTGCTGATGACCATGCATTCAGTTTTCTTAAAGTTCATTTGTAGTTTTTTTTTGTCACTCTCCACCAATACCTTCTGTAGGAGGTCTTGTAGTTTCCTTTCTGTGTCTGCAATCAGCACTGTATCATCTGCATACCTTATGTTGTTCAAGTTGTGGCCTCCAATAACAAATCCTGGCATGTCATCTAGGGTCCTGAAAATATTCTCACTGTACATATTGAATAGATCCAGTACCATATGAAAGCTGGATGGGACAAAGCTATGAATATAAAACTAATAAATATGAAAATCTAAAATCAGAGTTGGCAAAAGAAGGGTATAATGTCATTATTAGAGCAGTGGAAATTAGAGCAAGGTGTTTTGTTGCAGGCACTCTGTACCAATTTTTGGGCCAAATTGGAATCAAAGGGCGTAATAAGGCCAAAAATATAAAATACCTAATAGAAGTAACTAAAAATATTTCTATGTGGATATGGAAAAAAAGAAATAATCTGTGGAGCGTTTCAGCATAGATGACAACATGACACAACTGATCATGAGGATCATGTTGTATCCTCAGAACGTGACGCTTGCTGTTATTTTTTTTTTTTGTAAATCTAATTTCGCCATTGGATATTTGAACTAGTATATCTACAATACACTAGAAATATTAGTATATCGCTATAATGGGGTCTCACATCAGTGAGGGGGTGGGCAGTGTGGAAATTAAACCAACAAGGAAAACCCCAAAATGGGTTCACATTATCTCCTGATGACCCCAAATTAATTTAAATGTAAATTTGAGAAGACATTCCAAAGAAAATTAATGAAATCATATGCTTTAGAGAAGCTCTGTAGAAGTGTTATTGGCATGAGAAGCATTTCACATTCAGCTTGCTTCAAATACTTTTCAAGTAATTTCCTTCTTCAGAAAAAATGTAATCTAAATTTACAAATACATGTGCATACATAGTTGTAAATGTAGATGTTTATAATTTGGCAATCTTTACAGAACATTGTGGATTTTTTATTTGTGAATGAGGTTTGCTCTAAGACATTATAAAATAAAAAGATTTTGTAAAGATAAATATTAAATACAGTTATTAAAATTATTTTGCAGCCATAAAAAATAATTTATGCTAAATTTACTGATATTTACATTCAATTTGTTTATTTCCATTGCAGATACAGATGGCTGTGAATCATCAGCATCAAGAGCTGATTCTGGCTGTTGCCGTTCAATATGATATGATTTTATATACTTTTATTTTTATTTATTGTACACTAACGTGATTTTATGTGCATTCAACATTTTTCTAAAGATGTTACAACTTCAATATTTGTGGCAGACAAAGTTGAATAAAATTATTTCAACTTGATTTTCATTTTTCCATATATTTTTTTTAACAAATAACGTATAATCAAGGATGAGTTTGAGTTAGAGTTTTATTTCATGGCATATCGACCACTGTGGGTTATTTAATGCAAAAAAGATTGGAGTTTTAAGGTATTTGTTAATGTTTGGTTATAGTTAGAAAGTTGGTTTAGTCAGATTTTAATGAAATTTTTTTGTTTTTATTCTTTTTTATTTTAGAAAACTGAAAATGTCTTCTAGTTTTGTATTCAAAAATGTTTTGCTGAGAATATTCTTTTTTCCTTCAAAAATGAGTCATGGTAATAATTTTTTCTCCAAAAATGTATTGTTGGTAATATTTTTCTTTCAAAAATGTATATTTTTCTATAAAAGTCTATTTTTATGTATGTATTTCTGTTAAAGTGTATTTTTATACTTTCATAGTGTTTTGACCCCAGTTTGGGGGGTTAACTATGTGCCCATAGCTGGAACCCTAACAGGTGCTACCACTCCGGGTCAGGGTGGACCTGGGAACAACAGCAATTAAGAGATGATTCCATGCTCCTCAAAACCTCCCAATCAGAGGCCTTGCTGCTGAATGCAATCAAGGATGACTCAACATCACCTGAGGTATACTTGTATATACATATTATATATGGAAACTAAATAGGAAACAAAAAAGCCTTTGATAGAATATATATTATAAAGAGAGAAGGAGAAACTTCAAATTATAGAACTTAAGAATCTACTAAAGGAACAAAATGATTTCCAAATGTTGGTTTGACGCTGATGCATTCCTATTGAAGAATACGACAAGACCAACGAATATCAGGAATGCTATTATTTATGATTCTGCTTCTTCTTTCATTTAATTAGTTAACATGGCCATTTCGCCCCGTTAATATCTCATTAGAAATAGACTATTCTCTTTTGGTAGTGAGGAAAGATGGAAAAGACATGAGAAGCGCTGTTTGGTTTCAATGAAAGGAAGATAGGAAGAAAAGAAAGAGAAGATAGAAGAGGTAATAATGCCGTCATGTGTTTAATGTCTGCTTCAGTGAAATGAAAACATTTGTCAGTTTCAAGTTTTTTCATTTGCACCATCTTACTTCTTTAAATGATTACTTTACACTCATCTTTATGACTATTAAAGATACTCATTCCCATCATTAACTTCAGAATTTTAGCTCATCAGAAAATTCAAATATTTTTTTTATTTAATGCATTTGAGAAAGTACTCCTTTATAGATAAAAAAGGAATATACAAATTATATATGAGGGAGAGAGAAAGAGAGTAAGCATGTATATTTACATAGCAATTTGTGTAAATAGATCTAAGATGTGTGCATGTACTGAAAGCACTGAAGCCAAAAACTACTGGCAGTGTGTGTGTGTGTGTGTGTGTGTGTGAAGAGATTGAAAAGTTGTACATGTTTCTATGTAAAGAATGTGCTTGCATGTGTTGGGGGGATTGAGTTGATGATGTAACAGGAGAGAGAGAAGGAGAGAATTCAAAGAGCAGTCAACAAGTCTATGGGGTGCGTCCAAGGAAAAATGTGGCACAGCCAATTGAAGAATGATCAATATTGATGATCATGAGTCAGGAAGTCAAAAGATCAATGATGGTGATGTGGAGGGTTAGTGGCTTAGGAAACTGTTTTACCAATCAATCAGAAGTCCCAAGAGAAAGGTATTCATTTTGTCTATCATTTTAGATAGCTGGAAATGTTTCTTTAGTCATAAAAGTTCAGTAACATGTATATACACCAATGTACAATCATTTATGACATAGTTACAAGTTGATTTTTGATACAAAATTCTATGATATTTAATCAATGTGATTAAAAGAGAAGCAAGAGATTAAGTGCAATGACATGGAATGAGATTATGTTGAAAAATAAATGCTTTCTGTGTAAAATAAATACTTTTTTTTCTCTCACTAGAGTTTCGTATTTCCAGTTGAGAAAGAAAAACAAGAAAATGAAATTATCTATTACAAAATATTTAAAACCCACTAACCTCATTATCAAAAATAATAATTCACTTACAAAATTTAAATTACAGGTAACTAATATTATTTACAAATTTACATATGCTTTAAAGTACTGCCTTTCTGATCAATCCAAATTTGTAAATATATTAGATATACTATAACAGGTTTAACAAGAAAACTCACATTACATCTCTCTGACCATAGCTTTATTTGGTCTCATTTAAATACATATGGAAACCTACCAAACTATCCATAACACACACATTGACAATACAAATACAATATTCATTCACATGTAAAAAAAAGAATAAAATGGCTAAAAATAATGGAAGCATTATTAATAAAAAAAAAAAAAAAAAAGAAAAGCCAACACAATAATATCAACTATGAACATGGCCACAATGTGCTGACCATGTTTGGAAAATAAAACGTTCTTATAACTCTGGATATATACATAAAACAATCTATATATTCAGTTGAAAGTAAAATAAAATTCATCTTTAATAATGGCTAATAGTATAGTCAAAATTGCTTGGATAACTAAAACATTCAGACAATTTTTACATAACTTATGTTCTGAAAAAAAAAAATTATAAGATCTCATGAAAAATTATACAAAAAACTTAACCACAACACCTTGTCTATCATTTTTAATGAAACCTTCATATGATAGGGTTACACAATGTGTGTGTGTGTGTGTAAATAAACTTAAAACTTCGATAATCAATGTTGATATTTACAAATGTGTCTTGCATATGTGTTTTTTAATAAATGTGTATGATACATGTCCCTTCTTCTATATGCCATGTCCCTTCAGGACATGGACAATCATGGCCTTCCACGTCTACCAATCCCTGGTGGCTCTTAGTGCACTTTCTCCTGTTACCCAACTCAAACCCTGCTCTGCCATCCCCCTGCTCAGGCCCATCAAATATGTTATCCATTTCTTTCCCCTGTCTCTCTTTCTGACCTGTGAGTATTAGATTCTCCAAGCCCTCCTTCCTTATCACATGTCCCAGGAACTTTAGCTGTCTTTTCCTGATGCTCAGTATTAATTTCCTTTTTTGTTTCCATCCTTTCCAAAACCTCATCATTGCTCACATGCTCAATCCATGACATCTGTGATATCCCTCTGTATAACCACATTTCAGTTGCTTCAAGTTTTTCCTTCATCTTTGATTGTCCAGCATTCACTGCCATATTGAAGAACGGACATCACATAGCAATCCAGTACTCACGTCTTTGTTTCTAGCAAAATGTTCCTGTCTCTTAATACTCTGCTCAGCTTCTGGAAGGCATCATCAGCCATGCCAATTTGCCTTCAGATATCAGTGTCAAACTTTCCGTCTTCTGTTAGAACACTTACCAAATTTTTAAAGTTTTGTACCCTGCTTGATTTTAGTATCCTCAACCTGTAATTGGCATATTGGGCTCCTCCGTTTACTGATGATCATACATTCAGTTTTCTTGTAGTTTATTTGTAGTCGTTTCTTTTGACTTTCTTAATTTACCTTTTTTAGGAGATCTTGTAGTTATTTTCGTGTCAGCTTGCAGCACTGTATCATCTGCATATCTTAAATTGTTCAGATTGCGACTTCCAATGACGAATCCTGGCATAACTTCTAGGGTCCTCAGAATAGTCTCACTGTACAAGTTGAATAGATTTGGTGAAAAGACACATCCTTGTCTTATGCCCCTTTTAAACTCTTTAAAACTGAGAATTTTTACAATAACTTTTGTAGGCAATAATTATCTTAGCTAAAAGTTTAAATGATATTTTGTTGTCATCTTTGAAACTTGGGACAAATCACTGCTTATTGATGAATTATTATGGCTTTTTTTCAAGATTCCCAGTTTGGGTGTACTTTAAAAAATTTATGACTTTATTTGTATTTGCAATAGAAATAATTTGTAAAAAGAATTAAAAATAAATAAATCTATATTTTGTAATGTTTTATTAAAGTTTCCACTTGTCCTCCATCATTAGCAATACAAAGGGTAATACAATTTTGCAGTTCACAGAAAACATTTGCCAACTGATTTACAGTAATGCCTGAAATTACATTACTTATTTTAGCTTTCAAATCTTCTAATGAACTACGTTTGGTTGCATACACAATTGTTTTCACATGTCTCTATAAAAAAAAATCTAATGAAGTCAAATCTGGCAAATGTGGAGGCCAATAAAAGGGTCAATCCCTTCTAATTTATCTGTTAGAAAATTCCTGATTTAGAAACATGCAGATCAAAGTAACAAGGAGCTCTGTCTTGTTGAAACGTTAAACTTTATAACATTTTTTACAGATTATTTCTATCACAAATACAAATAAAGTTATAAATTTTTAAAAGTGCACACGGACTTTATGGACACCCTGTATAAACATGCATTACTTTTTGATTGACTTTTATATAACATGAAATTATTGATGAAAAATTTTATATACTTCAGTTAAATAGAAATATAAATTTTCAATCAGAAAATCAAAGCATAAAAAGATGATAACTTATTCTAAATTTCATTTTATTTGATTGCAAATCTGCATTTGATAATTGGACTCGACTGGGATTTTACAATCAAAAATGAAAATGAAGTAAAAGATAAAAAAAAAGTATTAAAATTCAAAAGATTTAAGGTGATAAAATTAATATTCCTCAAAAGGAACTTGATATATGTAACAGTCTTATCTATAAGTAGGAATTTCTACCCATCTAGTTAGGCATTTAAAAGGTAGTATTGCTAGTCATTCTCCACACGGTACTCCATCATTGTAGTATTGAACCAGCCTATATAGTTGAGTTTTTTAAGGACAAAATGATTGTCAGCTTGACTAAGTGAGTATAAGAGCAATTACAAAAATACAAATTAAGAAATAGGTTTTCTAATGGACAATATTAACGTATAAACACACATCTGAACATGGGGTTTCAAGTGTGTAATTAACTTTGGCAAATATTTGAGATAGAATTAAAAAATAAAGTTTCTGGAAAGAGGCTTTTAAGTGATGGCTTCTGTGTATGTGTAAATGAGTTGAAGGATTTGTGTTTGTGAATTTAGTCATTAATTTGCATTAATCAATCAAAGGAATTATCAGTATGCAAGAATGCACACATGTGCGTGTATGCACTTATTTTATATAGATGTATAATTAAGTGTACACCTGTGTGTGTGTGTGTGTGTGTACTTGTTTTAGGTAGTAGGTGTACACATATGTGTATGTGTATAAATGCTAGCAGATATTTTTACCTGTAATGCTTGATGTGTGTGTGTTAGAGACTCATTATGGTAATTAATATTCAAGTGTCTACCTGTATTTAGTGATGTTGTGTAAATGAGTTTTTTTTTTTCATTCTAAGCTCATAAGGAGATGAAGTCATAGGTTTCTTTTTTGTGGTATGGTAGGAGAGAGTTTGTCTACTTTCTGAAGGAGTGAATTGCACTTGTTTTTATAGACTGACTTGTTGAAAATAGAAACTAAATTAAATCAGTTTGCAGGCAAAACTGCACAGAATATGATGATTTGCAGACATTTTTTTCTAGTATCTCATTTCCTGTACGTTTTTTTAGACCGATTAGAATATACGCTTAAATAAGGACGTCAATACCCGAACAGATATGTGGTACAAGGTCTCATATAGGAAAGAGGAATGAACTCATTTCTTTTTTATTTGCGAGAGTAGAACATTAACCCCTACTTAGCAATAGGTTCTTACTCTTATTCTATTTAAAAGGGCCCAATGTAGAAACAATGTTCTGTTGTTTTACACTCATCTAAAAATGAGAGTAAAGACTGCCTGATAGGAACAGAGTCAATTTTTGATTGCTGATTCTGTCCATTATTTTGTGTTACAGCCTTGGTAAAGGAAAGAAACCTAAAATTTTCAATAGTCTGTACCACCATTTCTCTTTGTTCATTTGGACCCATTTAAGTTCTTATTTTAACTTTTTTGATTGTATCTGACAATCATATCATTAATGATAATAGTTTTTAACTGATTGATTCATTTTTTACAGCTTATCATTTTTTGCCAGTTATTTAAAGACAGAATTGTTTTAGCACATAATAATGGTTTACTAATACAAGTCTTACTAATTAACCCATAGCTATGGGGAAAATGGGTGGATTCATTTCTATTTGTGCATAAGTGAATATAACAAACCCTACAGGAATTAGAACTACTCTCTGATTAACAATTCCAAGTTGTTATCCATGACAACACCGGCACACCCAAGGGTAGAACACCTGGTATTCACTATTGAAAATAGCCAGGCTCTTTTTTGTTTAACTTTGGTGATCATGTGGGAATCAATGTTTCCATGTGATGTGGCCTTAATGATAATGAGGAGAGATGAAAATATTTAACATTAGAGAAAGTCTGATAGAGAGATGCACACATCACTTAGCCTTAAGTACTTTCTTGTATTTCTTGTGATCATTTTCTGTTGTGTTTTAAAAAGTTTGAAATTAGTTTTTCCTCTTATTTTGAATGTATATGACAGAATGTATTTACAAGTGATCATTTTAAATGGCACAAATGTACCTGGACTTTAAGGTAAAATATTTGGGGTTTTTATAAACGAGATGAAAACTAAACAATGCCGATAAAGCCAGATGGCCAAAATTGAATGCCTACTGTTGGCTTCTTTATTAAGGACTATTTCTCAAAACATGTTTTGTCTATTGGCGCTGACAATCTGGATGGAAAAGACATCACAAGAGGACAGATCATTTCTGAAAGGAACAAAGGAAAGAAAAAAGGTAAGTTATTTCAGATTTCATTATAAATATTGTTTACAGGATTCAACTTATAGTCAGACACTCCCAATGTTACTGAAAAATAAATGGAAGTTTCATTCTAACAAATGTGTGTGTGTGTGTGTGTGTGTGTGTGTGTGTGTGTGTGCCCCTTCCATCTTTACCTTAATAATTTTTAAATTTAGGAAAATCCAGAAAGTAATCAATGGCCAATATCCTAAAAGCAAAATAAAAAAGTGTATTTATAAATTTATTGTTTAATGATACCCATCTCCATTTACAAAGTACATTTTTGATAATAATTACACATAATCCCAAAATGATATTCCTAATTTCGGAAAGTATAGTGAATGTGTCATACATTTGAGATTTGTAAATCAAATGGCTTAGGCAAGTAGATAAAATTAAAGAAACAAAACTTTATATATATATATATATATATATATATATATATATATATATATATATACTTAGTTTTTGGTCCTAATAAAGTTCGACCAGTACACATTTGTAATGTTTGTAATGAAGAAACTACTCGTGGTGGAAACCAAGATAGCAAAATAACTTGTTTAAAGATGAAAAAATATATACGTGTGTGTGTGTATGTGTGTGTGTGTGTGTGTGTATATTGTTGCTGCATTGAGATTCATAATAACATTGATTCATAAAATGAACAAAAATTTTTCTACTTTAGCAAGAGATAAAACCTTACAAATGTATTTGTTTTTCATTCTAAGAATATTCTTAAGATGAGTAAATATTTTTAGACATATATATATAGCGCTATCTATTCAATAAGATTAGTAAGCCGAACAAAGTTGCCAAAGAGGAAAAAAGGTAAATATTTTAATGTTTTTGAAAACTGTCCTGAAAATTTGAAATAATTTTTTGTATTAAAGTATCTCTTTCTCTATACTGGCAACACAAACTAATCTTTGCTTCCTATATTGTGTTCCTTTTTAGTTACTTTACACCATTTTAATTTTCCAAAAAAGAGTTTGTTTTTTGTTTCCCCCTCTTTCCTTCTGTTTAATATTTCTCTGTCAGAGATAATTTTTCATGACTGTTTCTAGCCTAAATCCTCGACTGAACCAGTAAGGAAGCCCTTGGCGGTTACTAAGCTAAAACTTAGCAAATTTACTTTCCCTAACTTAACCTTTTTTTTTTTAAATTGGAGTAGATAGACCCTACTATCACTTGCTTCATACTCCTCTCCCTTCTCTTGAATAACAGTAGAGACTCATCCCTTGTTCCCTGTGTAGGAAGGAGTTCCAGGTTTTTTTCCTCTTCTAAGGCCTTAAAAGTGGTGCTGTTGTAAGTTTCTTGTAATGTGTGTATATGGTGGAAACGTCTCTGCATACTGAGGGAACCAGGTTGGCATTTTTCTGGTTGCTGCTTCTGACTGGTAGTTAAATGCCTGAGTTCTTCCTACAAATGTTGCATTTGATGACCAACTGATACTTCTACTCTAGGTTACTTGTTGTCAAAAAGAAACCCTACTCATGACAACACACAAATGAAAATATAAAACTAAACAAGCTAAACAAAAAAAACACCAAAGCCCCTCAACATCTCTTTCTCGAATGTTCATGGTACCTGTACTAACTTTTGCAGCATGGAATCTTTCCCCAATGAAAACTCCCAACATCCTAGATTCATGTGAAACTAACCTTGACCCTTCAATCCCTTCCTGTGACTTCTATATCCCCAGTTAGCTTCCTCTTTTTAAAAAGGACACCAAGGTCCATATGCCTTGATATTTATGTCAGTAAACATCCCTTCCTAGCTAGAGGGACTTCTCTAGAATTTCTATAACATTCTTACACGCGTTGCCATCTCTCTCTACTAAGCTTGGCTAGGTATCTTTTCTTTCTCTACTGCTTTCTATCCTCTCCTGTTCCGTGCTTGACAGCATTGTGGACAATATAGACAAGGCCATTGCTGGAGTCTATACTATGAACTTTTCAATCACTCGATCTCTTACACAAGTGGTCAATTTTCCTATACATTTCCCCCCCCCAAGAGACCCTGATGGACTCTGCTCACTGCAGAGATTTTGTTTCACTTCTATCCCTGACTGCCTGAGTTCTGTCCTCTTAGCAACTCTGATCATGCTGAGGTTTCTGTTAATATCTGCTTCCATTCTCCCTTCTTCCAGGAACCTCTTACCAGTAGAATTCTTATTGCTATCAAAGAGCAGACTGGGATGCATTCTGTGACATCCTTTGTGATGTCCCTTGGAACAAAGTTTTACTCTCCCTGTTGAAAACTGTGCATCCGCTGTCTTCTCTGTGTTTTTATCCCCCTTATTCTTCTCCTTAATGCTCACTTGCTTGCTTAGCCGCCATTACCCACAGGAACCACTTCTTCTGGCTTTACCAGAATGATGCGCCTGACCATAACATTCGCCTTTTTGTCTCTGCTCGCAATGAATGCTAGAGCATCCTAAATGTTGCTAAGCTGTTGTTTTCTAACAGAATGAAGCAACATATAGCATCCTGCAAGTTTGGCTCTAAGGACTACTGTCAGCTCTGTAAAAGTGTGCTAAACAACAGCAAACCTTCGGTCCTCCCACATCCATAGCAGACAAGGTGAAGTGATTTGTTTTCAAATTCTCTTACAACCCTACACTTGACTCATCTTGAATAACCACACCCGACTTCCCTTCTAGAACCATGGCCCAAACAAATGATATATGCATAACCGCATCTCTGGCCTCTAACATTATTTCTTATATACATACACACACACACAGACACACATCTAAACACATATTGTTAAATATAACAGAAACTGAATGTCTATTATGTTTCATCATGAACCGTTCTAAACATCATATTTTGGCTTTAATTTCAGCTGAAAATAGACAAAAATTATTCAACGTATAATTTTTAAATTTTAATTTTTTTAAGTTTAATTCATATTATTTTTTTTACTTCTCCAATTTATTATATTAGCACTAATAAATTTTTATCTTTGCGTCTTCAAATTTGCACTTTTGGAATAATTCCTACATTTGTGTATGCGATTTCACCATTTTTTTTTTTTTTAAATGGCCAAAGTTTAAAATTTCTATTTCTTGGCTGCTTCTGTTGTCTGCCCTACACTTTTCCCCTGTGCATTTTCTCACTTTTTCCTCTGTTAAGTCCAGATGTTCAGTGACAGATATTTGTATCTATATTTTACTTCCTACCTAAATTTGGGGTCTATTTCCCTCTGAGCCATTTTCATTGGCTCTTATAGTCTTTCTCTCAATATCCTCTTTACTTTTTATTGCCACTGTGTATGTATATATACATGATGTATGTATATATATATACACATGTCTTTGATGTTTTTGTTTGATTGTAGGTTCCTGTAATCATTTTTTAAATTTTTGATAAGTGTGTAGGAATATTGATTATGTTTAAAAACCATGGGAATTCGGTTGTTATCTTTTCGTTTTTTGTATGCGAGAAGTGTGCTACGATCTATGTGGATGGTTTTATGTAGTGCTTCCTTTATTATTTTTATTGGATATTTACATTTTAGAAACTGTTTTGTTAGGTTGTTAATGTTGTTTAGAAAATCTGGATGGTCTGAGCAAATGCGTTTTATTCTAATAAATGAGCTGTATACGATAGATTTTTTTTAATTTGAGGGGATGACAGCTGTTAAAGTGTAGGAATTTATGTTGGTTTGTGGGTTTGTTGTATAGACTGGTGGAAAGTGTATGTTTATTTAATTTTACCATGACGTCTAAGAAAGGGACGGATGTGTATGAGTACTCCATGGTAAATTTGATTGTATTGTGGAAGTTGTTGCAGAAAGTAAAGAAGTTTTTTAATTTTTCTAATCCATGAGTCCATATTAAGAAAATATCATCAATGTATCTAAAATAATGTGATGGTTTGTATTGTGAACTGTCTAGTATCTTTTTTTCTAAAATATGCATAAAGATATTGGTATAACTAGGTGCCATTTTTGTGCCCATTGCTGTGCCGCTAATGGGCACGAAAATGGCACCTAGTTATGCCAATATTTCAGACCGTCCTCGGTCCTTCATCAGAAACAAGTGATTTTTAAATTTGAATTAGAAACGTATTTCACGATAGTGTCCGAATATTTTTTTGTGTTACATCACGCGGTGTGTTTGTTCACAACATGCGGATATAAGGATATATAAAGATACACACACATACACATATTATACATACATACAAATATTTACACATATATATTACATACACATAAATATACACACGCACATATAAAAATATACATAACCATAAATATATGCATAAATAAAAATATACACACACACACACACATATAATATACAAACAAATATACACATATAAAAATAAAAATATACACACACATATTATACATACATATAAATATATACATACATATAAATATACACATATATATATATATATATATAAATATACAGACACATATATATTATACATACATATTAATACATACAATATATGTACACGTATATAAATATTATACATATATATATATATATAAATATTATAGATATATATATATATATAAATATATACATATATATAAAAAATTATACATATATATAAAAAATTATACATATAAATATTTATATTTATGTGTATATATAAATATACACATAAATATATATATATATATAATATACACAAATATTATATATATAATATACACATAAACATTATACATATATATATATATATACACATAAATATTATACATATATATATACACACATAAACATTATACATATATGTATAATATTTATGTGTATATATATATGTATAATATATATGTCTATATATATATATATAATATTTATGTGTGTATATATACATATGTATAATATTTATTTGTATATTTATATATATATATATATATGTGTGTAAAGTATTAATGTGCATATTTATAAATATATATGTGTATATTATTTATGTGTATATTTATATACATATACATATATAATTTATGTGTGTATATATATATATATATATATATATGTATAATATATGTGTGCATATATATATATGTATAATCTTTATCTGGATATATATATATATATGTATACTATTTATGTACATACATATGTATAATATTTATGTGTATATTATATATATGTATACTATTTATGTACATACATATGTATAATATTTATGTGTATATTATATATATGTTTCGTATTTATGCGTATATTTATATATATATATATAATATTTATGTGTATATTTATAGATATATATGTATAATATTATGTGTATGATTATGTATATATGTATAATATTATGTGTATATTTATATATATAAGTGTATATTATTTATGTGTATATTTATATATGTGTATATTTATATATATACATATACTATTTATATGTGTATATATATATATATATTTATGTGTGTGTATATATATATATATATTTATGTGTGTATATATATATATATATTTATATGTATATATATATATATATATATTTATATGTGTATATATATATATATATATGTGTATATATATATATATATTTATGTGTATATATATATATTTATGTGTATATATATATATATTTATGTGTATATATATATATATATAATATTTATGTGTATATATATATATATATTTATGTGTATATATATATATATATATATATATATATAATATTTATGTGTATATATATAAATATACACATAAATATTATACATATATACAAACACATATGTACAATATGTATGTGTATATGTATAATATTTATGTCTCTATATATATATATGTATAATATTTATGTGTGTATATATGTATATATATATGTATAATATTTATGTGCATAAATATATATGTATAATATTTATGTCTATATATATATATGTATAATATTCATGTCTATATATATATGTATAATATTTATGTGCATATATATATGTATAATATTTATGTCTCTATATATATGTATAATATTTATGTGTGTATATATATATATATATGTATAATATTTATGTGCATATATATATGTATGTATAATATTTATGTGCATATATATATGTATGTATAATATTTATCTGCATATATTTATATATGTATAATATTTATGTGTATGTTATATATATATATAGTATTTATGTGTATATTTATATATTTGTATGTATAATACTATATATATATATATATATGTATGTATATATATATATATGCGTATAATATTTATGTTTATATTTATATATATATATATATATACATATAACATTTTTGTGTATATTTATATATATATATGTAGAATATTTATGTGTATATATATATATATATATCTATAAATATACACAAATATTATATATATATATATATACACATAAATTGTATATATATATATATATATATATATATATACATAAATATTATAGATAGATATACACATAAATATTATAGATAGATATACACATAAATATTATAGATAGATATACACATAAATATTATACAGAAATATACACAGAAATGTTAAACATATATATACATAAATATACACATAAAACCTACACATATATATACATAAATATACGCATAAAACCTACACATATATATACATAAATATACGCATAAAACCTACACATATATATACATAAATATACGCATAAATGCTATACCTATATATACATAAATATACGCATAAATGCTATACCTATATATACATAAATATACACATAAATATATATGATACACATATATATGGAAATATACACATAAATATATATGATACACATATATACAGAAATATACACATAAATATATATGATACACATGTATATAAAAATATACACATAAATATTATACACATGTATATAGAAATATACACATAAATATTATACACATATATATAGAAATATACACATAAATATTATACACACATATATATAGAAATGTACACATAAATATATATTATACACATATATATAGAAATATGGACAAATATATATTACACACACATATATATAGAAATATGCACATAAATATACACATATATATACATGCATTTATATAAATATAGATATATATATTATACATTCAAAATTATAAATATAGACATGTATTATGAATACATAATT
>JBBBDQ010002451.1:30000-62500 GCA_037127315.1 Ascarosepion bandense | reverse complement strand
GAACGGATCCTACACAAAATTAATAGACAAAACTTATATATAAGTTATATATTATTCAATGAAACCTGCATTAATATACACTTATATATATATATATGTATATATATATACACACACATACATGTATATATATTTATATACACACACATATACATGTATATATATATACATACACATGTATATACATACACATGTATATATATATACATGTATATATATATATATATACATATATATATATATATATATACATATATATATATATATACATATATATATATATACATATACATGTATATATATATATATATATATATACATACATATACATGTATATATATATATATATATATACATGTATATATATATATATATATATGTATATATATAGACAGAACTTGTCTATATTATTTAATGAAACCTGTATTAATATACACACACACATATATATATATATATATATATATATGACAGGCATATATGTTATAAAATATATATATGTGTACATGTATATATATATATATATATATATATATATATATTATACATACATAACACGCATGTATATTACATTATCAATTTTCTGCACTATTGTAAGAACTGCAACCTTGAAACTTCTGAATATCGTTTCTTCTGTCTTTGTCTATGAGTGTATCAAATTTGATTAAAATCAACCACTCCTTCTATAACCCGATGTTTTTGATTGCCGAGTTTCAATATTTATCTATCAGGGGTACCTCGACACTTATAGTACAAATGTGTAAATTTTCAAGAAAATCAGTTCAGCCATTTCGGAGTCTATAGGTAAGAGACACACACATATACACACAGAGACAAAGTTCCATTTATAAATAAGTTTAGATTATATTACACGTTATGTTTATTGCACACATAAAATATATATAACACATAATATATATAACACATACCTATATAATACATATTATATACACATGTATAATACAAACATATATATATTATACACAGACACACACACATATAATGAATATTGAAACCTGGCGTGGCAGACAAACATAATCTTGCTGCTGATCTTGAGAGGGATCTACATTCTGTAGTGAATTGAGTAAGAAGTGGCTTGTTAATTTCACTGCATCTAATACCAAGTTGCTGTCTGTCAATCATCACAGGTGACCTCTCTCCTGCCTCCCAGAAGCATAGACCAAGCAAGTCTTCCTGAGAGCAATACACTGCGCCTCCTCAGCCTTACCCTCTGTCCTGATCTCAATTGGGACCACTACATTGAGTCAATAGCTAAATCCACTGCTAAGAAGGTTGGGTTACTGTGTCGGGCCAGGATGTTTTTCCCACCTGAATCCATCCTGCATATATACAAATCAACCATTCATCCGTGCATGGAATACTGCTGCCATATATGATGTTCATTTCAGTGTTCTTGACAGGCTCCAAAGGAGAATCAGTAATGTGATAGGTACCGACTTGGCGGCTCGACTCCAGCCACTTCCTCATCAACGGGATGTGGCTTCCCTGTGTCTTTTCTATAAATACTATCATGGCTTCTGTTCCAATGAACTTAAATCACTAGTGCCTCTGCAACAAGTGTTTACTCATGCAACCAGATTGGCAACTGGGTCCCACCCATTCACAGTTAGATCAACCAAATGCAGACGACAATTCTACTCCTGCAGCTTCTTTTCTCACACTTGCTGACTGTGGAACTTGCTTCCATATTCTTGCTTTCCTGATGGCTACAACCTCCAGGAATTTAAATGCAATGACAATACTCATCTCTCAACCACTTGACTCTAGTTCTTTCTTCACCGCCCTGTATATCCTTTCCTTTCTCTCCACGTTTGCAACTGTCATCCCACCTGTATTCCCATCCTTCTCTTGCTCCTTTCTAACTGGTTCGTCTTTCTCTTCACTCTCTTCTACTTAATCTTTTTTACTCTTATGTAGTGTCATCACACCTGTATTCCCATCCTTCTCTTACTCCTTTCTGACTGGTTCATCTTTCTCTTCACTCTCTTCTACTTAATCTTTTTAAGTCTTATGTAGTGTCATCACACCTGTATTGCCATCCTTCTCTTGCTCCTTTCTAACTGGTTCGTCTTTCTTTTCACTCTATTCTACTTCATCTTTTTTACTCTTACATAGCTCCCTGCACATTAGTAGTGTTACTGTCTTGTTCAGGGTGATACGATTAAAAAAAAATATATATATATATATAATACATATACACTGCACACACACAATACATATACACTGCACACACACACACAATACATATACATTGCACACACACACAATACATATACATTGCACGCACACACAATACATATACATTGCACGCACACACAATACATATACATTGCACGCACACACACACAATACATATACATTGCACACACGTTTACACATTAAGCCAAAGTTTTGTGATAGTAAATGAAGATGCCAACCATAATCATCAAATGAAAAAATTAAGTGATTTTTTTCACAAAAAACAGAAAAACAATATAACCCCAGAGAAAATGTAGAATCGAAAAGATTTGGGAACATGGTATATATGATAAAGGGTCCACAATTTATGCATAAAAACAAATTTGACCAGCTTAGGAAGCGCCTAATTGATGAGGCTGATAGCAGGCTTCCTGAAGAAATAGTTATGGTTGTCATATACGACACTTTCAATATTCCAACCTCTCTAGTGGCCCCCGAAATGCACCATTCTAAGAGAAAAAGGAGAGCAACAGATTTAATAGTTGTCGATCATAAATGTAAAAGGTATTGAAACCACAAGCAAATAAAAGTTTCAAAGTTGTTCTACTGTGAACTTGATAAAACAAGTCAGCCAAGTTTTAAATACCTAGTAAGTAGTAAATAAGGAAACGCTTGTTTTTCTCTATAAATTAAACAAGTCAAGCAGAGGAAAACCACACAAAAGTTGGTAAACTTTCTATAAAAATATTCCTTTGGATTAATTTTTTTGAAACACTTTTTTTAAAAATTTACTTATTGTTCAGGCTTCTGTAGAGGTAGGAAATGAATTCAGCAGGTATACAGAAATAGAAAGGGGGTATAAGACAAGGATGTGTCTTCTCACCAGATCTATTCAACTTATATAGCCAAACAATTCTGAAAGAAATAAAATTCTTACCAGGAGTCATCATTAGCAGTCACAATCTCAACAATATAAGATACACAGATGACACAGTGCTGATAGCAGACACAGAAGGGAAAATGCAAGACCCCCTACAGAAGGTAGCAAGAGAAAGTGAGAAGAAAACACTGAGCATAAATGTCAAGAAAACTTAATATATGGTCATCAGTAAAAAGAAGAACCCAAAATGCCAACTACAGCTCAGAAAAACTAAAATAAAACACATAAGCTTAAATTCCAGGAAAGCATTCTGACAGAGGATAAAAAGTGTGACACTGAAATCCAAAGATACATTGGCATGCCAAAGGACACATTTCAAAAGCTAACCAAAGTACTGAGAAGCAGGAAACACTCATTGGAAACAAAGAAAAGAGTGCTGGACTGCTATGTGATATCTATATGGCAATGAATGTTAAACGATCTTTTCAAGGATGAAGGAGAGGCCCAAGGCTGCAGAAATGTGGTTCTACAGAAGGATACTGAGGATACCGTGGACTAAACATGTGAGCAACAATGAGGTTTTGGAGAGGATGCAAACAAAAAGAAAACTGATAATTAACATCAGAAAGAGAGAGCAAATATTCTTGGGATACATAATGAGGAAAAAGGGCTTGGAGAATTTAATACTCACAGGATGGATAGCAGAAAAGAGAAACAAGGGAAAGCAGTGCACATAAAATGCAAAGCGGAATTTAGGAGAGAGACCAAGAGGAAAGATATTAGAGTGACAATAGATGAGGACAAATGAAAGTCCATGATCACCTATATATTCAAGGGACACAGCACATGAGTCAGATATAATATATACATTACACACACATGATACATATTACACACACACACACAATATGTACATATTACACATGCACAATACTTACATATCATATGTATACACACAATATGTAGATTACATTAAAAAAAAAATCACAGTACATACATTATACATGCACACACACAATACGTAGATTACACACGCACACACCATATGTACATATTATACACACACATATATAACATATACATATTATACCCACACACATCTATAATACATACATATTACACATGCTCATATACCGGGTGTAACAGCAAAAATATCACTTTTTTAACATATTCTTTAAGCCTTTGTATTTCTCTTACTGAGGAACTTTGAAGAAATTTCATCAGTGTTTTACAGAGCTCTCATTCTCTATTTTGAACAAGAAAATGATCAAAATTATCATTAGCCTAACAGGATAAATGATGAAGAATATTATTTAAATGAAAATTGTCAGTAAATTTATTTATTTAACATAAAAAATATAAAACAACTGTTAAAAAATTCCAATAAGGCTTAAATCAGAGATTAATCATTCCATAATAAATGCCACAAAGATCATAGCAAGAACAAAAAGTGTTAGGCTTTAAGAGTTGCTCCCTTCTTTGCAATAACTTCCTCCACTCTCTTTTGGAATGCACCACAAGATTTCTTAATGAATTCTTCCATGATGTCTTCCTCCCATGTCTATTTGATGGAGTTTTTAAGGGATTCAAGAGTGTTGTGGGGCTTCTTAAAAGCTTTTCTAGCCAGTTTCTTCCAGATACTATAATCTAACGGATTCAAATCAGGTGAAAAAAGGGGCCAAGTGTCCTTATCCCAAAACCTGTCCCCAAACTCATCCTTGAGAAACTTTTGAGCAATTCAGCTTGTGTGACAATGGGCTCCATCCTGCTGGAAAGTGAACTTGAATTCTTTATTGATTTTGTTGGGTCTTGTCTGGTCAACTGTTTCAGGATATTGAGAAAGAATCCAGAGTTTAACATCTTCCAAAACTTGAATGTAATGAGCTCCAGTGAGTCTTTTGGCATTGTTAAACATTGTTAATGGTATTTTTTTTTTGTCATTTGATGCTATGCAAGCAAAAGCTATTACTTTCATAGGTGTTTTGTCTCTTTTGTCTCTTTCATGATGATCGGAGTCAAGAATACGTGTGTGAAATTCTTTTTGTATGTGTAAAAAAAAAAAGAAAAAAAAAAAGGAAATCACTCCAGCACCATGTTTTACTTTACTCAGTAGAGTTTTTGGCCTCTTGAATTTTCTCACTTTCTGTCCAGGGATAACAAGGTGCCTCACTGGTCTAACTTACGATTTCATTTTCAGGTCTTATTTAATTGCCCTTTGGACTGTCATTGCTGATATTTCTCTATTATGAGCCAAGCCTCTTATTGATTGAGTTGGAACATTTCTTATTGACCTTTTCGGTTCCAGATTGAAGTAACGACCCCTCTTTCTGTTGTGACCTCCTGACCCAGCCTTTCTTTCAACTGTTCCACTTTCCCCCGGGACTTATCCAAGGTTCTTTTAATAGTTATTGGATGAACTTTGAAGATGGAAGCCAGGGATTGAATGCTAGTGCCATTTTTTGAGGCTTGACTGATATTTTCCCTGTTGACAGTGGTCAGTTGAGGAGTCCTGATGTAGCAGGCACACAATTCATGAAAAGGTTTTTGTTTCTGGTCTAATAACTTAAATATTAATGCAGGGATTTTGGACAAATAATAATCCTATCTTTCTTAAAGTGTTATTCATGCACCTGAAAAAAATCAAAAGGATTAGTTTTGTAGTTTTAGTGATAATAAGCATTTTATGACATTGACAATTTTGCTGTTACACCTGGTATATATAATACATACATATTACACATACACACACGCATACACATGTATAATACATATTACAAACACACATAATACAGATTGCACAATCACACACACACATATATATATATAATACAAACATTAGGCACAGATATAATACATATTACACAAACACATATAATACAAACATTAAACACGCACATAATATATATATCACACACATATATACATACATATAATACATACATATTACACCCACATATATATAATAAACTAGTTTTTTTTATTTGTAAACAATATATAACAGATGATTTATTAACTGCCCATGCAATTAAAAGTTAAATAAACTTAAAAGCTCTTCCAAGGTTTTACTAACATACAAAAGATAACACTAACAAATCTTACACCAATTTATAGTCCTATTTTGATAGGAATGTTTGTATTAATTCTTAACCAATCACAATTCAACATCATTTGTTCTTTCTTTATTTACAATACAAATCATAGAAACTTAGTATCAAAACTTGTAAAAATAAATTTTGGATAAAATTTTGCAAAATTCAATTTTTAAATCAAATTCATCTTAATTTGGTTATTTTCCTTCATTCATAACCTTAAGAATGACCTTCACACATTGCTTAAGCTGGATAAAAATTACTTTATAATAACACATTTCTTATTTCTTTTAAACCCAAGTTACTGAAAGGCATGAACAGACCCAAGGTAAAGTAGGATGTACAATTGTTATGAAAGAAATAATTTAGAAACCAAATTTAAACATTGTTACTAAGGATATCTGGGTCAACTAGCCTTGACCTAGTATTTCAAAACTGACTAGTCTCCCACGTGATCATCTCCTTGTTATCACACAGAGACCATTCTCAATATATGTGTGTAGGTGTGTGTGTGTGGCTATCTATATCTGTAACACATGTTAGAAAGGATATTTAAAACAATTTTTAAAAATAATAACAAGAAAATTTGATCTTTTCTTATTAGCAAACATTTTGATGATAAAAATTTGTTTTTATTAAGTTTGAGTCCTTTTAATGTCATGATATGCTATTTTATTTTTTTTAGGCAATTGAGTGGAGGTACCTAAGTTTGTAGTTTCTTTCTTCTGTTTTATTACAACCCCCATCTCAGATGTTAAAAAAATAAAAAATCTGATTTTCTTAACGATTTTCTATAAAAAAATTACTTACTTGTATAATTTGTTTTTCAGTGCATGGTTGAAAGAAGTATGTGTATTTTTAATTTTTTTCTTTCAAATGTTCATTTTTACTTTTCATAAGTGGGGAAGAAATATAGGATAATATTTTTCCAAAAATCTGTGAGCAAACTGGGTGACAGAGACATTTTGGCTCCACTCTAGAAGTGTTAATTAAACAAATGTTCATACTGACTGGGAGGATAAAAGCAAAGAGTTCAATAATGTCAGTGTAGGTTATTCTAAGTAACTTGTGAATCTTCAATGGCATACTTTTGGGTTGTCAAAGGAATCAGATTTTCTTTTCTATATTATTGACTACAAGTGAGTAAAGCAATAAACTTTAATCGTTCATTTAAGTTTTTAATCAACTGAGTCGATCGGGCTAGTGAAATCTCAAAGGCTGTGTGCAAGAAAGGTGATAAAGTAGCAAAGCTTTTTTTTATTGACAAAACATTTTTGCCTGGACGTGCTCAGTTGGAGTCTTCAAAGTTAGAAAGACAAAACTGTATGTATTTCACTCTGATTTGAAGATGTCAAATTAGCACATGGAAGTGAAACATGTTGTCAATAAGAAAAAAAAGATTAAAAGGTTTTTTTTTTAGTTTGTCTCCTTGTCTTCACTTTTGTTGCAGATACTATTCTACATCCTACGAACAAGCATGTATCCAACCAGTAGAGTAAATGAAAGCTTCGACATGTTTGTTTAATTAACAGTACACAGTTTTACACTAATAGCTTGTATTTGAAAATAGATTTCTTGGAAGTATTTTATGCTGTTCAATATCAGATATAATCAATGTTTCTGAATTTATGAGAAATAAACTTTGCTTTTGAAAATAAAGAGATTTCGGCCTAAAGGCTTACGAGAAGGTGCTGAAAAGCCCAACCAACAAGCAATTATCAAAGCTATTTACATACACAGATGTTAAGACCTATAATTTTCTTCAGTATAAACTAAAAGAGAAAAAGGGTGCATCACATGGCATTGCTGCTGTCAAGTTTATCTGACTGATCAATTAGAGGAAAAGACGTTAACAATTGTTCAGATTTTAATAATTTGGTCAGGCTGAGAACTTTTTAGAATGCAAATCAAGTTTGTGAAATAACAAGTGAATTTGATTTCATAAAGATAATTTTAACAGCTAAAATCTTTAAAGTATGCTCTTCACAACGTAAACTGCTACACACATCTGCAGTGATTGAAACAAATAATACAAATAAGACTCAAGTTCTACAGATTAATGGTGATTCTGCAAGAGTGTGCACGGAACAACAGCAAACCACCAATCTTTCCTCTCTTCAATCAATCTGAAGTCGTCACATCTACAACAGACAAGGTTGAATGCTTTGCTTGCAAATTCTCTTCCAACTCCATACTTGACTCATCTGTAGTACCCACACCTGTTTTCCCACCTAGAAGTGAGGCTCAACTGAGTGATATATGCATAACCTGTCTCTGGTCTCTGACATCATTTCTAAATTAGACTCCCATAAGGCAAGCAGAGGAGTTGGAATCCTAATCATCGTCCTAAAGAAACCTGCCCCTAAGCTGGCTCAAGTCCTCTCCAAACTCTACAATTATTGCCTATCTGCTTCCTGCAAGTCTTCATCTGTAGCTGCTGTTTTTAAGGACTCTGGTAAATCCTCTGACCTCTCTATCACCAAATATCCTTGGGAAAGGTAGTCATCCGTCTCTCCCCCCAGTTATGGGTTAAAAAATAGGACAGATTGGGTTCTATAGCCTTGGCTGGTAACCAGTTTACCGTAAAAAGCAATGGCGACCTACTGTGGGATAATCTTCTGCCCAGTCAGTCATGTCTCTTTCAAGACACGATCGCCCAAAGCGTGTATCACATATGGCACTCAACTGACTGACTTATTCAAGTCTCTAATCAATGCTGGAGTAGTTAAGCATCTCACCTCTCATGACCTACTCTCTGAAAAACAATATGGCTTCTGTTTTGCCAGGTCTACCACTGATGTGCTAACAGCCATCATTAAACATGTATACCAGGCTCTTGAGAATAATGGGGAAGCTCAAGTTGTTGCTCTAGATATCTCGAAAGCATTGGATAGGGTTTGGCATAGTGGCCTTCTGTGCTAGCTCCATGGCTACAATATTTCTGGAAGAGTGTTTGATTTAATCCAATTGTTCCTGTTGAACTGTGAAATGAAGGTCATTTTGAAAGAGCAAGCTTCTAGATCATTTCATATGAACACAGGTGTCTCTCAAGGCTCTATCCTAGGTCTTACACTGTTTTTAATTTTCATCAATGATCTTCTGGATGTCATCAGTTCTCAAGTAGCATCTATGCAGATAACACCACCTTTTACTCCCATCTCAATAAGAAATCAGCCAAGGTTGTCAAAGCAAACCTGGTCACTGCTCTTGAAGCAAACTTCCAATCAGTGGTTAACTGGCATAGAAAATGACATGTAAATTTTAATTCCTCTAAAACAAAACTGCTCTTTAACCCCTATAGAGAAACTGTCAGACCAGCCATCAGCATGGATGATGCTAATCTACTGGAGAGCAACACACTGCGCCCTATTGGCCTCCCTTTTTCAACTGACCTGAAGTGGAATGAATATGTCAGATCTATAGATGCATCTACCACTAGAAAGCTTGGGTCTCTGTGTTGGGTCAGAAAGTTTTTCTTGTCAAAATCCATCTTTCACATTTATAAATCTTCATTTATTCATGCAGTGAATACTGTTGTGATATCTGGTTAGGCACTCCTGCTCGTAATCTCAAGGTTCTCAACAAAATCCAAAGAAAGGATCTGCAATATAATCCATCCTGACTTGGCATCTCAACTTCAATTATTTTCTCACCAATGTGACATGGCTTCCCTATTGTCTTTTTGACAAATATTTTTTATAGCATCTGCTCTGATGAGCCATTTTCTCATGGTGCCTCATTCAGATGAATTTAAGCATGCTACTAGATTAGCGTTGTGGTACAGTGGATATCGGCTCAGAACGAGAAACCGGGGAGCCGAGTTCGAATTCCAGTTGAATCCATTGTATTCACTTACGTGCAAATACTCTTGGGAAAGGTATTAATCCGTTTCTTCCTTCCAGTTCTATAGCCTTGGTCGGCAACCAGTCTACCGCAGAAAGCAATGGCAACCTACTGCGGGATAATCTTCTGCCCAGTCAGTCATGTCTCCTTCGAGACATGATCGCCCAAGCGTGTAT
This sequence comes from Ascarosepion bandense, assembly GCA_037127315.1. Taxonomy (NCBI): domain Eukaryota; kingdom Metazoa; phylum Mollusca; class Cephalopoda; order Sepiida; family Sepiidae; genus Ascarosepion; species Ascarosepion bandense. Next base: position 52,313 of record JBBBDQ010002451.1, on the reverse strand, counting down.
CACGTATGGCACTTAACTGACTGACTGACTGACTAGATTAGCATCTAGTTTACCATTGAAATAGTTAAATGTAACCACCATTTCTACTCCAAGAGTTTCCTTTCTCACACTTCCCACCTGTGGAACTCCTTCCTGTTTACTTGATTCCCAGATAGCTACAATCTGAAAATATTTAAAACCAATGTCAATTGCCATCTTCTATTTTACTCAGTCCTGTTCATCTGTTATCTTTTCTTAAATATGACCAGAAACCAACCAATCTCAATCTCTCTCTATCTCTCTCTGCAAAGAAAATAAAGCACTTTAGGGTGATATAGGAAAGCTTTTTTTATCTATACGTTCTATGTTGGGGTCATCAAAAGGAGTCATGCTTTATTTGCTACACTGTTGGCCTTGACAGGATTCAAAATGCAAGCATTTTTTCTTCTTCCCAGACCCGTAGACAATAGCATATTTCAACATGAGAGATATCAACAATGTCAAAGTCCCAGCATTCATGTAAGAAGTTCCATTTAGTCTTTGAAATCTCATCAATACTCAGGCATTTTTTTTAAAAAATCATCATGTTTTTTCATACAAGCTGTTATTTTCTTATGTAACTAAATCTAAGTGCAATGAATTTAAAGGAGCTGTTATTTCTATTTATGAAAAAATACAAACATCAAAGCTATTTGTCAGATTTATCAGTGAAACTAAAATGAGAGGAAGGCTTCCGCTCCATTTAGAAGACATAACGGCCAGGGCAAACATAGTTGAAATGGCAAAAGATTTAATGAGACACTGTTTTTATACAAGCATTATTTACTTCTTGACTAGATTTAAGTTTCATGTTTAGATTTAGAGTTAATTGGTAATCAAAAGTATAAATTAACCACAGGTAGAATTCTGACACTTCCAATGAAATATATAAAAAAGGACGAGTATAACAAGAGATGCTGAGGATTAATTAAGGTTACTGAAAGGACAATACCTTAACCTCTCATCAACATAAAAATCAACATAAAACATAATAAATTATTAAGGATAATATTTAATGAACAAAAAAAACAAACAAACATACAACAAAAACTAAGAGATTAAATATTCAAAGAAGATGATTAGAATCAGTTCAACAAGAACATTTATTTAAACTTGATTGTTAACAACAACAATGAGTATTTTGGTCTAAGCAGAAAAACATCCAAGAGGATGTTATATTTAAAAACAAGCAGGTTTTCTTTTAACAAAAAGGAAGCATAAGAAAGATATCAAAATACAAATAAGCATTTGTGAAAATTCCTTTTTAATCGGTCATTTAAGTGCCATACATGATACATGCTTTGGGCGATCATGTCTCGAAAAAGACATGACTGACTGGGGAGAAGATTATCCTGCAGTAGGCTGCCATTGCTTTTTGTGGTAGACTGGTTGTCAGTCAACACTATAGAAACCAATCTGTGCTGTTATTTAACCCATAACTTGAGGGAAGAGACGGATTAATACCTTTCCCAAGAGTATTTATGCATTAGTGAATGCAAGGAATTCAACTGGAATTTGAACTCGGCTCCCCGATTTGTCGTTCTGAGCTGATATCCACTGCACCACAACGCACATCCCTTTTTCCAGTAAGGTGCAAAATTGCAGCTCTGTTGTGCGCAGTAAATGCACAATTTAAGCTCTTTCATAGCATCTTTTGATGTAGAAAATTATTTTGTTAGAGTTAACAGAGATTGTATCTCAGTTGAAGAAATGCAATAGAGAGAACACAAATAATTTGCAATGATTTACTTCCAATGTGGTGTCATGTTTTTGTTTTGTCTTTACTTATTTCAACTTCTTGTGTGTGTGTGTGTGTGTGTGTGTGTGTGTGTGTGTGTGTGTATGTAATAGATGCTCCCCTTAGTTTCAGCATATGAGTGACCAACAGATTATAAGCTAGGTGTTTCTGTTGAATATGACACTTTGGTCTGGCAAGAGACTTACAGGCAAGACTCCATTCATTCAAAGATTGTGGTTTGACGAGACAAAAAGGCTACCTGGTCTTAATGCAAACTGTTTAGTTCTTTGCTCTTGACTTCCCTACTTTTTTGGAAGTCATTGAAATTCAAATTCTTTAATGCCATTGTGATAGCATCCTTACCACTCGTTTCAATTCAGAGCCACATCTGCTCAAAGGCCTTATGCAGTACTCACAACAAATTCAAGATTACTTTTCAGTTTGTACCTGAACCATGACCTGCCTACATTTTTTCTTGCTGCTATGTAGCTTGATATGAGGACACTTTTGTCATTTGACTGTTGCTCATCCTGATGATATGACCAGTCCATTGCAATTAAGATTGCACCAGAAGGGTCTTGATGCATCCAATGTTCCTTTTTGCAAACAGATCAGAGTATTTGAGATCTTCTTTTTGAGTGATTGCAGCCCATGTGGAAAACATGCAGCTGATTAAGGTGTATATGTGATACAGAGTCCCAGGCTGACTCATACAAAAGATTTGTGAGGACAACAGATTTGTAGACTGATTTTCATTTTGAGCTTAATCCCTCTTTCATTCCAAAATTAAAGGCTTTGCCTATTTTGATGGAGAATATTGTCATCAAGATAAGCATCTCAGTAAGTGAAAGACTCTTCACATATTTGAGGTATTTTCCCTCTGTTTTGATAAGGGAGTGAATGAAAACTGATGAGCCTGATGGTTTTGTGCTTGATATTAGGATGTGCATTGTGGTACAGTGGATATCGGCTTGGAATGTGAAGTCAAGGAGCCGATTTTCAATTCCAGTTAAATTCCTTGCATTCACTTACACACAAATACCCTTGGGAAAGGTATTAATCTCTTCCATCCAGTTATGGGTTAAATAACAGGACAGATTGGGTTCTATAGCATTGTCTGGCAACCAGTCTACTGCAGAAAGTAATGGAAACCTACTGCGGGATAATCTTCTCCTCAATCTGTCATGTCTCTTTGGAAACATGATCATCACAAGTGGCACTTAACTAACTGACTGATTACTTATTTGCTTAGGTGAGGCTGATGGCTGATGAACCACCTCAGGGTTTTTTATGCTAATAGTAAGCTGAAAAAATGTGCTTGTCATAGAAATCAACTTGGAAGCTTTTGAGACTCTTGAAAAGATATAACAAGTGCTTTATCATCTATAAAGAGATCATAGCTGATATTAGAGCTAAAGAGTGTCTTAGCTGGGAACATCTAGTGGTTGAAAGTCCATCACTCATCCCAAGTAACATCTTCACACCATTGTTCAAATCAGCAGAGGCATACTTCAACACATTACAAAATAAGACAGTGCAAAAAAACCCAGTCATACCAGAACTTTGTTTTCTGCCATTAGAGGAGATGAAAGAATTTTCAAATTTCCCCTCTAGACAAAAAGCATGAACTTGCCTTCCTTGGTGAAACGAAATAACAATGTTAAGCATTTTATCAGGTATACCTAATTTCTTTTGTATCTTCCCAAAAAGTTCTGGATTTACAATGTCAAAATCCTTAGTAAGGTCAATAAAAAACATATACATGTGTCGGTTTCTTTCTCAAACTTTCTTGGCAATTTGACGAAGAGAAAAGGTCATGTCTATGGCAACACAACCAGACTGAAAGCTACATTGCAATTCTGGAGAGGTACCATCAACAATACATTTAATTAAATGATTAAGGATGAGTCTCGTCAAGATTTTACCAGTTATGAAAAGAAGTTGTATGCTTCAATGGTTGTCGAATAAATATTATAAAAATGCTTGATGAAGGCATCTTTGTAATCTTGTTGAATATACAGATTGATTTAAGGAGTTTGCTTCATGACCAATTTAGACCCACCATACTTATAGATTTCTAGTGAGATAGTATCTTTTCTGAGAGCGTTCTCTGATTACATTTCTTTGATAGAATCCTTTACTTCCTTAAGGGTTAGTTCAAGAGTATGTTGTGAGATGTTAGGACATTGTGATATGTAAGCAATGATGTCATAGTTGATGACAGAGGTGGAATTCAGAACAGTTTCAAAATGTCTCCTTTATCCACTGTCTGACAATCAGAAGTGAGCACAGGGGAAGATCCACTTTCATGAGGGCCATCCACTTTCTTTTGGGTATCATAAGTTTTTGAGTCCTTGTCAGCAGCTTCCTGGAATTCAGCAACCTTACCTGACAACCAAGCCTCCTTCATTCACCTGAGAGCAGTATGAAACTGTTTTTTGTACACATTTTGTAAGTAACATTTTTTTTAATGGAACAGTTTTGTCATTGATTTAGGCTGGGCATGTGCAACTGAAGAATCAATTGTTGGATTTCTGTGTCATTTTCATCAAACCAGTCTTGATGTTTCTAAAAATGGTAGGGCCAGTGCTTCATGAAAGGTGGCATAAGCTGCCTCTTCCAAAGCTTCTGAGGAGTATTCTATATCATCAGTAGCCCAAATATGATCAGCAGTAGAGAGTGCACCTGATTGCAAAGTTCTGCTGTTTCAGCACTGAATTTTAAAGAGAGAAATGTTGATCCAAGTATGGATTGGTGACTTTTTGAGTTTCTTTTAAAGATGAAATGTGACATTACTGTGAATAAGGGCAATGATCTTTGGGTTGCATCCTTTTGTCATCACATAGTCTACCAAATATCAGTCCTAAGATGCATCCAGGTTTTGTAAAGGTTTCATTGATGGGCGTGTTCGTAAAGGTGAGATCAAATTTTCTGTAGATAGAAAGAAAGCATATCCCATTCAAGTTCATGAGACCAACACCATGATGTCTTAACACAAACACTGAATCACACGCAATCACGAGCACTGAAGCCTCGTTTGTTTGAATGAATTTTTCCTTATGTTTAGTCACTTCTGATGGCATTGCTGAGTTGGCCATAAAATTGTGTAGACAAGCTGATAGACTGCCACAATAATGACTTGTTTAGAGTGAGGAAAGCTTGTGTCGGGGGGGTGGGGGGACCAACTGCACTTTTTTTTGAGCTGATAATAAAAGATCACAGTAAATGCTTAAATTGCCTTGAACAAAAGTCCTCATGTTCTTTTCTCACAGAGTTTAACCACAAGCAGTAATGCACCATCGGATGAACCACAACTGATGGATGCATGGTTTAAAGTTTTCTTCCTTCAGTTGATACTGCAGCAAAAGCCTCAACACGCACACACTCTACTCCTTTTTTCTATCTTCTCTATATAAAATTATTTATGATATTTAAAATAGTTCACTTATCTTTTTCCATCTGTACTATAAGTTCATTGAATTTCTATTTGTTTTTTTTTTTAGATTTTATTTTAAATGGAGCCTATTTACAGATCATATTTTTGTTCTCTATAAGATATTGTTTCAATGATGACATATGTAACAAATTCTGTTTTCAACATGAATCTGTAAAAGAAGGTTAGTCTATTGAAGGACTCAATTATCAGATTTTTATGTAGTTTGCATTTTTTCTTTTCTTTTTTATAAATATTTGCTGATTATTTCAGTTACATTTATTGTTAATAAAATTACAAGATTTAAAAACAGGATTGATTTAAGTAAAATTAAAATTTAGATTTGTAGGTGGGCAGTTGTTTAAATGTAGTATATATATATAGATAAATTATAAATAATAAAAATTATAAATTTTTCATAAATCATTTTTATATCATTTATTTTTTAAAATCTGGATTTCTATAAATCCAGTTTTATTAAAAGAGCAAATGTAGGCACATAAACACCTACTTCACTATATAACAAAGTAGATATTTATGTACCTACATTTGCCTGCTTGTTCATCCTTGTTGATCAGCAATTTATTTTGATTTTTAAAACTATTAATTTGGATTATAATTATTTTTCTAAGCATAGTCTGCAGTTTTTACTATTAGTGTTGTGTGATGGTGGTTGTTTTATCATCTGCTACTCATTATTGGTTGAGATATTTTTCCCATATACAGGGGGGTTTAAAAGTAGGTGAACAGTCAAATACATATGACCTTTATTTCCAACAAGATGTGGCTCATCCACATTATGTAAGAGCAGACCATGAGTATCTTGATGAAACATTTAATGAGAAATGGACTGGCCATAGAGCTCCAATAGATTGGCCAGCACGTTCACGTGAACTGACCCCAATGGATTTCTTCTTTTGGCGTGTACTCAAGGGTAAAGGTTATAGTCAGAAACCAAGAAGTGTTAGTTATTTGATAAATTACATAAGAGATGCATTTCAAGAAATTAATACACAAAGAGACTCGTGCAAATATGCTTGTTGTAGTGTGAGAGGTAAACTTCAAAGCTGTGTAAATTGTGATGGACAAAAGTTTGAGCACCTCTGTTGATAAAATTATTTTAAAATTTTGGGGGTTTTCCTATAGAAATTTTTCTTTTGGATTAGTATTATTTTTTCCTGTCATTTTATATATATGATATTACTTATAAAACAATTGTTTTTCAGTTTACGTTTTTTTTATTTATACAATTACACAGACTGGTAGAATTATTATTGCTAATGATGTCTATTTACTATGCTTGCTTATATTTTCTATGTAAATATAACAAATTTCATTTTTATTAATAGTTTTAGATTATTATTATTTTATAGAAATATATACATATATGTCTGACTTAGTGTGGTATAGCAAAAATTATACTGCCCAATATAAGACCAGTTATTGAAGTAGCAAAGAACCTTACAATAAACCAATTTAAAAATTTCACTAGATGAATATGAAGACATATCAAGACATGATACACTAATGGGATTACATCTATTCTAAGAAAATCAGCTACTGCAAATTCTTTGTAGAAGTTTTTTTAACTATCCAATATCTTCTCTAAAAAAGCTTCAGCTGACACTTACATTCTATGAATAGGTTGCTCATTATTGTTTTAGCTCTTACTGTCAACCCACTTTTAGGTACTGATTTCTCATGTTGCCATGAATTCTTATTTTGTTCAAGAATGGCAGGATCAAAGTACAAAAGACTATCTAGATGATAAATATATTGAAGGACCTGTTAAGCAAATTAAGCATGTTACCTGAAACTGTAGGAATTCTTTTAGAAAAATACTCATTACAACTCAGCCCCTGATTAGTGTTACTTGCTAATTTTTTTAATCACACCTAACATATTCTATTGATCTTTCTTTCTTTGCTAAAGGTCAACAATTATCCAATGAGACATTTAGAGCAGCCAAAAGGGCAGGTGCCTTTGTTATTCTCATTAGCAATCGTGTGTCGACCCTACTGATATCTGTCATTACTAAACCTGACAGATACTCGATGTTAAATATACATAGTCTCTCTTCCAAATTGCTAAATAAGGGTTTTACCTATAATAAATTTACTGTATCATCAAGTACAAAGGAGAAAGGGAAACAGAAAAATCTGCCACACCCTTTGGTTTATGTGCATATATTTGTACTTGTTTTTTGGTATATGAAATATAGGTGTGACATTTTAACGATTCACTAAAACATTTTTCTCTTAGTCAACTGTGTCTGTTTCTCTCATAATGTGTAGAGGGAAGATGTCTTAATCTTCTCAGACAAGTATGAAGAAACATTCAAGAAAACAATTTAAAAATTGATAAGTACGAATTCTTTAAAGAACACCTTAATTTTATGTTAGTGAAAAATGACAACAAAAGCTTATGAAAGAAATTCCTTAAAATCTGTACATGCAAAGGTTACTTCACTTTCTTGGAATGGTAAATTTCTACAGAAAGCACGTTTCTCCAATTGCAGATTTTTTATAATTCAATGATCATTAAAAGTATAAAATGTCATAAAATTACAGTTAAGTTTTGTTGAAAAAGACATATTTGTAAATATTAAGAAGATACTCACTGAATTGACTACCCTTCCTCATCCTGACTCAAACGTTACTCACTACCAGCTGGTAATAGTTATGCTGTAGGAACAACATTGAATCAGATTGTTAATAATGAACCAATTTCTATTGGTTTCTTTTTTTAAAGAACATCTTCCAAAATTAATATTTAGCAATTTTATTTTATACTTTAAATTAAAAGTAGACATAAAGCACAAGTGTTAATGTTCAAAAAGGCAGCTTCTACAAAGACAAATAAATTTCAAAGTCACTTGTCTTTGATAGCCAGATATATTACTGATACTCACTGAATTTCAAACTCAAAAGAAACATGACTGACTAGGTAGAAGATTTTCACACAATATATTGCCATTTCTTACTGCAGTAGTTGGTTGCCAACCAAGACTATAAAATCCAATCTGTCCTGCTATTCAATCCATAGCTGAAGGGAGAAAAGATGGATTCATCCCTTTTCCAAGGGTATTTGTGCATAAGTGAATGCAATGAATTCAACTGAAATTGAAACTTTTGAAGATTTTAATACTTTTCCCAAAAGTGTTTATACTGCAGAAGTCCTATAAAGTTATTTCTAAAACTTGTAACAATATGTCAACCTACAGGCTGTAAAGCTACATTGAAATAGGTCAAGTACAAATAACTGTGTTTGGACTAAAACACCTGCTATTTTATCTTTATTAGCTTATTGCAAATAAGAAGTAAACAAACAGAAAAATCAAAACAAGAATATTTCATATTTGAATAAAAACTTTCAGAAACTAAAAGCATTTTGAAGATAATTCAAGCAAAAGAAAAAGGAAACATAAAAAAGAGCTGAAATATGGATGACAATTTTCTATAGGTACCTCAAAGAGTCGTTCAAAAAAGAACATACATGATGAAAAAAATTAACCAAACTTAATTAAAAAAAAAACTGATTTATCATTGAAATCTTTGTTATTAAGATGAAAGACCAAGGGATTTTTTGATTATTAAATTATATTTTTTTATCATTTTAAAACCTTTTATTTAAAAATTAGTATAGGAAATTATAACATATTCTTGTAATGCAAAAGACACAAATTTGGAAATTTTTGCAAAAATCAGATACTTATTGGAATTTAATGAAACTTTCATGATTTACTCACAAATGAATAAGATTATTTTTTCAATTTTTCTTTTCTTCAGAACATCTTTGTATTTTTACGTCTGTTAACCCCCATTTATTTTATATTATGAAATTTCAAGAAATTCTTTTTTGTAGTGTTTAACATGTATATCATTTATAAGACAAGTCCTTAGAGAAGTCTTATGAAATTCTTCTTCTGTGTGCCATGTCCCTTCAGGACGTAGGCGATCAAGGTCCTCCATGTCTCCTTGTCCTTGGGGGTTCTTAGCACACTTTCTCCTGTTACCCCACCCAAAATCCCATTGCCATCTACTTGCTCAAGTCCATCAAGTATTTTACCTGCTACTTTTCTCTATCTCTCTTTCCCTCTATCTGACCTGTGAGTATCAGATTCTCCAAGCCCTCCTTCCTCATTACATATCCCAGGCACTTTAGCTGTTTTTTTCTGATGCTCAGTATTTTCTTTTCATTTTCATCATTTCCAAAACCTCATCATTGCTCACATGCTCAATCCATGCTATCTGCAGCATCCTTCTATAGAACCACATTTCAGTTACTTCAAGTTTTTCCTTCATCTTTGATGATATTGTCCAGCATTCACTGCCGTATTGAAGAACTGACATCACATAGCAATCCAGTACTCTCCTCTTTGTTTCTAGCAAAATTTTCCTGTCTTTACTCAGTTTCTGGAATGTGTCCTTTGCCACGCCAATTCACCTTCGGATTTCAGTGTCACACTTTCAGTCTTCTGTTAGAAGACTTCCCAGGTATCTAAATTTTTGTACCTGCTTGACTTTAGCATCCTCCACCTGTAATTGGCATTTTGGGCTCCTCTATTTGCTGTTGACCATGCATTCAGTTTTCTTGTAGTTTATTTGTAGTCCTTTTTTTCAACTTTCTTCAGCTACCTTTTGTAGGTCTTGTATTTTCCTTTCCATGTCTGCTATCAACACTGTATCATCTGAGTATCTTATGTTGTTCAGATTAAGGCTGCCAATGATGAATCCTGGCATAACTTCTAGGGTCCTCATAATAGTCTTGCTGTATAAGTTGAACAGATCCAGTGAAAAGATAGATCCTTGTCTTACATTCCTTTGTATCTTTGTATATCTGTTGAATTCATTTCCTGTCCATATTCAGGCAATTTGCTGCCAGTAGAGGTTCTTGATTACTTTAATGTCTTTCCCAAATATGTCAAGGTTTTATTTTGGTTAAACAGGACTCCCAGTTAAAGAAAACTCTGTTCTGAATCAGAAAACAAAATTTGCAATAAAACTAAGTCAAGTGCCATACGTGGTACATGCTTTGGGTGATCATGTCTCAAAAGTGACATAACTGACTAGGCAGAAGATTATCCTTCAGTAGGTTGCCATTGCTTTCTGTGGTAGACTGGTTGCCAGCCAAGGCTGTAAAACCCAATCTGTCCTATTAATTAACCCATAACTGGAAGGAAGAGACAGATTAATACCTTTCCCAAGGGTATTTGTGCGTAAGTGAATGCAAGGAATTCAACCGGAATTCGAACTCGGCTCCTCAATTTGTCATTTCGAGTTGATACTAAGACATTATTTAATTAGAACAGTGATATGGTTATTAAATTAAGACTTTATTTACTAATCACGAAGTGGAAAGCTTACTACAATTCAATGTCATCTGATATTTATAAAAAAATTAAATTATTTTAGGTGCGCATAAATGTGTTGATTTTGGTAAATACAGACATTCACACACAACATTGTCGGAAAATAAGGGCACAGTGAATATAGGAAGTTAAAATTTATTGGTAATTTTCTAACATTTTTTTGCTTTTGGCCACATAACATTATGGGTTAATTAGTAAGATTTTCATCACCAAAACCATTATAATCTTAATAAAATAAAATAAAATTGCATAGAAAATAGATTTAGATTTCTGCACAAAATAATCCATACAAGTAGATATTTCACTAAACAAAAACAACCAACCAATCAACATTTTCCCAACATTTTTGTAAGTTAGACCGTAAAGCCAAAGTTTATTAAAATTCTTAGAAGTGTTTCTTAAATTTTTATGATTACAGGGTTATGTGTTTGAAAGAATGGAGGTGAGTTAGTGTGTTAGGAGGTGTCTATTGACCTTACATTTAAACTCCTGGAGATTGTAGTCGTCGGGGAAGCAATTATGTGGAAGGGAATTCCACAGTCGGCAAGCGCAAGAAAGGAAACTGTTGGAGTAGAAATTGCGGTTGCATTTCATTGGTTTCACTGTAAAAGGGTGGGATCTAGTTGCCAATCTAGTATCTTGTACAAATTCGTACCTAGGGGGCACCAGTGATCTAAGTTCATCAGAGCAGAAGCCGTGAAAGTATTTCTAGAAGAGACACAGGGAAGCCACATCGCACCGGTGAGAGAGAGGCTGCAGGCGATCTGCCAAGTCGGTATCGATTACATCACAGACTCTCCGTTGTACTTTGTCGAGAAGCCCGAGGAGAATAGCAGGGGCACTCGACCAGATATTTTTTTTTTAATCATGTCACCCCAAGCAAGTCATTCCACTGCCACTATAGCGCAGGGGGTTACATAGAGGGATTGGGTATGGGAAATGTCAGAAGGAGGGTGATAGACGACTTAGGATGTACATAGGGAGAGAGTTGGAGAGAGTGGGTGTGAGTTAGTGTGTTAGGAGGTGTCTATTGACCTTACATTTAAACTCCTGGAGATTGTAGCCATCGAGGAAGCAAGTATGCGGTAGGGAATTCCACAGGTTGGAAGTGCGAGGAAAGAAGCTGTTGGAGTAGAAATTGCGGTTACATTTCATCGGTTTCACTGTCAATGCACGGGCGGATGGTAGACTTATATATGTGCAGAATAGATTTAGATGGAAAAAACTTCCGGGCCCTGCACAGAGAACCGACTTTCTTAGAAGTGGATTTAGCAATGGATTCAATATAGTCATTCCACTTGAGGTCCGCTGAGAGTGTGAGACCAAGGAGGCATAGTGTTTTACTCTCTGGGAAGCAAGCAGGTCCATGCTAAATTTACACAGTTGTACTATAAGCATCTGCGAGTGTTAGTTTTGCTATTTTGTTTGCATGTATTCATAGTGATTTATTAAGAGAGAGAGAGGTCTAGAGTAGAATCAGTTGGTCACTGTATGCAGCATGTGTAGAATGGAGACTGGTGCAGCCTGCAGCATAATGTGGCCTTGAAGTTGGCCACCGGAGGTTCATGCAGGGATGCCCTGCCATGCGTGATATGGCATTACAAGAAACCCCAATATTATTCAACTATTGATCAGAGCAGCCTCTCAAGATGCTACGCAAGAGTTCAGGCTCTTAACTACCAGTCGGGAATAGCAACCAGGAAACTGCCAACCTGGTAGCCTCAGAATGAAGAGACGCTGCCACCATACTCAATTACCACAAAGAGCTTGCGACTGAACTAACACTAAGACTGAAGGAGAAGAGAGAAGAACCAGGAACCCCTTCCTAAACAAGGTGATCACCTCTACTCCTGTTCAAAAGAAGAGCGTGGAGTGTGAAACCAGGCGATAGTAGATACTATCTACTCTAATTAAAAGAAAAAAAAATTTAGTAAATTTTAGCTTATACTAAGTCGAGAGAAGCTTTCAAAGACAAAATAATTTACAGAATCTTCTTTAAAAGTTTTTAAAAAAAGACCATGCAAAGACAAAATAAACAACCCTTTGGCTGCCCCCAAAAAGTCGACTCATAATATTCATCACACATTTGTTACAGATATGTCCCTCTTAGAAAAAAATTCCCAAACATAATTCTATCAAGAAATGTGCCAAACCTCATAAAAGCACCAATCTCCATGTTAAACAAATGCTTTTCTGCAACATTTTAAACAAAGAGTAGTATTTTTTTCAAATGAGATTAATTTAGGTACCTTCAGATTTGCAATACTTAAGGTTTGAAATGAATTTTTTTAAAATGAAAAAATCTTTAAGGCTTTTATTTTAGTTTTAATTTCAAGTTATTAAATTAAATTTAATATTTTCAATAAACAAAATATTTTGTTGCATCTCGAAACTAATTTAAATTGACTGAATTGCAAAGCTTCACTGATTCTAGCCCCATTTTAGACATCTTTCATCACATTGCAATCCTCTTTATTAAAAAAATTTTTTAAATAAAATATACTTTTTTGAAATGTTATTTGAGGAATATTTGCTGACTTGAAACAAATATTACTTTAAAATATCACAGAAAAGCATTTTTTATCATAGCATTAGCTGTTTATTTTAGGTTGAAAGTTCACATTTTGAATGATAGATGTAAATTTATCTACTGTTTTTCTACAGTGGGTATATCTGTAAAATTTATTTGAAGAATATAACACAAGCGCATTTTTTATAGAATTTTTAACTACCCAGTAACCTATAAAATTTTGGAAAATATTCTCCATAATCTAATGTTTTATTGAATTTGAGGTATTTTGGTTTGAATTTGTTTAAAGTTATCATTGTAATATGTCATATAAGGTCATCTGTATTTTAAAAAGACTTTCAAGATAAAACTTAAGTGTGGAGTATATTTTAATCATCATATTCTACTTTTTGTAGCAAATCAGTGGTAGTACCGAGATGAATTAAACTTTACATCAGGTAATATTCCTCAAATATAGTTTCAGAAAAAGTATATTTTACATTTGAAAGATGTTTTAATAAAGAGAATTTCAATGTAATGAAAGACTTGTAAATATGGATGATTTTCATGTATTAGGATGTGCGTTGTTGTGCAGCAAGTATCGGCTTTGAATTCTAGTTGAATTCATTGTATTCACTTATGCGCAAATACCCTTGGGAAAGATATTCATCTATCACTTCTCTATACAGCTATGGGTGAAATAGCAGGACAGATTGGGTTCTATAGCCTTGGTTGGCAACCAGTCTAATGCAGAAAGTAATGGTAACCTACTGTGGGAAACTCTAACCCTGCCCAGTCAGTCATATTTTTTCGAGACATGATCACCCAAGTAAGTATTGCATATTGTACTTAACTGACTGATAATTAAAAAAACACATACACATTCCTATTAATTTAAATTCTGTTTGAAATACAGCAAAGTATTTTTCTTATTGGAAATATTAGTTAAATCTATTAACTTGAAATTAAAACTAAATAAAAGCTTAAAAATTTTTCATTATCTAAAATTTATTTTAAACTCTAGGCATCACTTTCTTTGGAAATACCTAATTCTCTATGCCAAACATTTGCAACCAAATGTCAATGTAGGGGAGACTACTCAGAGGGACATTAGAGACAGGACGAGAGAAGATTTCTTAACTTTTTCAATACATAAAGCAAAACAAAACTAATTATAATGGAGGGAGCCTGGAGAGTAAAAGCTCCTCATTATACTAAAAATTAGTGAAATATCTAGAAACTTTCTGTGGATTGTTGCTTGATGAGGTGCCTAAAGATTTTTGTGAAAAACATACAATAATAATTGTGTCACATTTATCAGGTGACAATGCAAAAGAAATTTAAGCTTCTCTTAGTGTGAGGACACAAAATAAGGATCCAACTCATCATTCTGATAATGAGCTGGTAAAATAGCTTTGCTACGACTATATCATAGGTGCACTAGTTACGCATATATATTATATAAAGAAGCAAAAAACACGTTAGACCAGTTTTTCATGTTACACTTTAAAATTCTCAAGTTTAATGAAAATGTTGAAATTTTGTTATTTGTGGTGGAGGTATAAATATTAGTAATTTGGTTTGTATATTTTGGTACATATGCTTTTGTTCAAATTGAAAAACAAAATTAATTTGCAATTTGTAGTTTATATAATGTAACTAGATAATAAATGAAAAAATATTAATAGGATTAGACATGAAAAACGTCAAAATATACTGACAGAATTCAAAAAACAATCTCTCCTTGACATAATTAAACTTATATTTAATTAAATGATTTTTATAGAAAACATGAACAAATATTTAAGTATGGCCTATTTTTTAACTACATCATTGATTTCACACTAATCTGACAACCATTTTTCAATGCCAAACATAACCAAATAGCATCTTTAGTAGGAGAAAAAAAAAATTATGAATTATAAGATACCTCAACAAAAAAAAAAAAAAATTAAAGAATTTAGAATTTTATAAATTTTTAATAAATGTACAAAAGGAAACTTGTACTATTTGTTGAATATTCTCTGGTGAAATAAGAGGTGGGTATATGTCCAGGAGTCTTCAAGATGTCATTAAATAGGTTCATATTTATGCAATGTAAATACTTCAGTGATAAGCGATGATACATGGTTAGCCAAGAAACAATAAGAGTAAAAATCTGGTTTGCTGATGCTGAAAACACTATTTTAAATTAAAATCATTAAATTATACATTTCTTGTAGTGTAGCAGACATTTTCTGGTTTAAAGTGTAGTTTTATTTTAAGCATTAGGAAAGAAATGTATCCCTACAAAGACCAATTTCCATAGAATTTTAGAAAAGCTTAATCATGCCAAAAAAAAAAAAAAAAAATTGTAAAAATAAAGCTAGAAAAGAAATAAAAAAAGATATTTTTAAAAATAAAGGTGATTAAAAACAAACACTTTTTCTATTTCTTTTAAATTAATTTAAATAGGTTTTATTTGTTGGATAAAAAAAGTAGGCTTTGATGATTTTACTGTTAAAAATCATAAATCTGAGAACTGTTAAAGTTGAGGATACAATCAGTGTAGACAAGTCCAAACAGAAAATAAGTGTAGCCAATAAGATAATCTTAAAATAAATAAAATTCATTTTAGCTGATAAGAAGTTACACATATACACATTTCCTTTTTCTAATATATTATTATCATTTTAAATATTATTTTAATCATATTTGAGTAGATGCTCTATTTATTTATTAAACAATATGTTTGTTTTCATCTAGCAGCCTGAATGTTTGAGAAATATTATGAAAGAAAAACTTATACTCTTTGGCAGGATTCAAACCCGCATCCTTCTGGTCAGGGGGAGCTGTCATTAAATCTGACACACTGACCAAAGGAGCTACAAAAACCTAATTAGTCAGGAAAGATCGAATTTATACCTTTAATACTATTTTGCTTACTAATATATTAAGGATCAATATGCAAGTGGCATCTTTTTTACTGAAAATTGCAATCTTGATTACAAAACACACCAAGTTACACAATACTTATTTTGATTAACAGTGTTACTTAAAATAATTACTAAATAACAGTCAATAATCTAAGTTGGTAATAAAGTAACAGATGGCTATAAAAAGACACTGTTGATTAATTACTGATAAATTGTTTAAATAATGCGCTGTTTATTGTTGCATAACGTAGCAAATAATTGTAAGTAAAATAATACACGAAGTAACCAAGTAATCGTTTTAAGTTTTTTGAATAACGTTGCCCTAAAACAATTCTTGTTTTTGCAGGTGACACGGATTGGTGAAAAGACAAAGTTACCTCCCTTGAGCTACATGAATTCAAAAGTATGAAATAAATTTTGATGATTCCAGAGGTTTTGAAAATCTCTGCAGGTTTTATGCTGACGAACAGATTTTCAATTGATAATTAATAAATATGAGATCAACTGATGACAGCTGACATAAAATGGTATTAAAATGTATTTATTTGAAAATGTACATATGTGAAAAAGAATCATTGTTGTTGTCTATTATTTTGAGGAGTTTTATTTAATCTATTTTTGGTGCTTTTTAGCAAATTATTTCTTAGTTCATCTATTCTTTAGAGTAAAATGTGGATAAACTGGAATTAAGGAATACCAATAGACAAAAATCAAGCTCACATTATAAAATATTGCATACCGAGTGCTGGTACCAAATGATGAGAGAAAAAAATGTATATTTATTATTAATTATATATAGTGTATCGAGGCAGCAAATCATTTTCTAAACATATACTGTTAAATATAAGAGACAATGAATGACTATTATGTTTAATCATGAGCCATTCTAAACATCGTATTTTGGCTTTAATTTCAGTTGAAAATAAAGACAAAAATTCTCCAACATTTGGATAATTTTTTATTAAGTTGGTTCTAAGCTTTCGGCTCACATGAGCCATCTTCAGAGAGGTTATAAGGACAGTAACACAAAAACATCCACCATCAACAATAATTTTATCTTGTGTTGGCATAAAACTCCACTAAGCAATGGCAATAGTTACCAAAAATAACAAACGCAGTTCACAAATTTGCAATGTGGTTCTATGATGTCACTCCGCGTGAGAACTCGAAATGATAACAGAACCATATATTTAAATGCAATGTAATGTGTTATGACCAGATTTAAACGTGATTTTATTAAGTGTGGGTTGTTTGGATTTAATATAAATGGCCTCCAATATCTTAAGGTTCTTTTTACTGTGTGTATGAGTGAGGATTATTGTATTGTTGACTAAAATCTGATATTATGTACATGATTATGTTTTTCTAAGAAATGTTATTTAATTGTACTCTGATCAGAAAGATGACAGATAAGTTTAAAGGAGAGCATAGTTGTAGTAAAACCAATATATGTAGTGGGTTTATTATTAGTTATTAAATTAAATTAAAGCCAAAATATGATGTTTAGAATGGCTCATGATTAAACATAATAGACATTCATTGTCTCTTATATTTAACAGTATATGTTTTGAAAATATATATATATATATATATATAGATAGATAGATAGGTATATAGGAGAGAATGGTAACCCGTGAAGACAGGGAGGATAATCCAAAAGATTTTATCTAATTAACATATAATATCAATTAGATAGAAATACAAAACTTAATGAATATTATCCAGAGCAATGTATTTCTTTTTTAAGTATACTGAGTGAAATTAAGATTTCATCAATGGTCTGAACGAGGCAATAGTAAAAAAAGTTACATTCTGAAATAAATTCTGAATTTATAACTGTTTAGTTATGTTTTAAGTTTTCCTCTCAACATACACACACACACACACATATATATATATATATATATATATATATATTTGGGCAGCAATCTTTTTTTTAAACATGTTTCTTTAAAGATGACCAAAAAGGAGGATTTTATTAATTTTTTATTTAATTTTTCCAATATTCTTACATGTTTCCCTTTTGCTGGAGATAAGGAATATAAAAAATGCTCCATAATTTTCGATTGCCCAAGCACTTTCAGCCACTTCACTGGATGTTTCTTTTCCAATGTTATTATTTTATTTGCATGTTTTGAGTGCAATGTAATTTATTTTGTGTTTTTGAAAAAAAACGTTCTTTAAAAGCTATCACATGACACATGCAACGGATATCACATGAGTATCTGTCTATTTTTAAAAACTTTAAAAACTCCATTTCCACTGTTAAATAATGTAAAGTTTGATATATAGTGCCTCTCTTCTAGCGAGTTGCCTTTGATATTGTGATTTAAATAGTATTTTTAACCAAAACTTTTCTTAAGGGTTCTTGTAAATTATGGGTTAATAAATGTTTTTATTGCATTGTTGTTGAATAGGTGGCATGTAAGATGTCTACTCAAAGTAGTCTAGTATGTTCAATATCGATACTTGATTTCTAACAAGAAACACAGTCTTATACAGGGTATTGAATTTCATACACTATATTACTCATCGCTAATTAAGATTTGATGGGGTTATTTTGATTAGAGACAACAAGATTTGCAGTTTTCCATATTCTATAAGTTTTACGTTTTTGAGGAATGACGAGAGAAATATGGTGCTTAATAATTTTTCATATAGGGAATCCGTACTGTTTATAATTATTGTTCATTTGGTTGCAATAAAGTATGTCTATTTTTAAAAACTTTAAAAACTCCATTTCCACTGTTAAATAATGTAAAGTTTGATATATAGTGCCTCTCTTCTAGCGAGTTGCCTTTGATATTGTGATTTAAATAGTATTTTTAACCAAAACTTTTCTTAAGGGTTCTTGTAAATTATGGGTTAATAAATGTTTTTATTGCATTGTTGTTGAATAGGTGGCATGTAAGATGTCTACTCAAAGTAGTCTAGTATGTTCAATATCGATACTTGATTTCTAACAAGAAACACAGTCTTATACAGGGCATTGAATTTCATACACTATATTACTCATCGCTAATTAAGATTTGATGGGGTTATTTTGATTAGAGACAACAAGATTTGCAGTTTTCCATATTCTATAAGTTTTACGTTTTTGAGGAATGACGAGAGAAATATGGTGCTTAATAATTTTTCATATAGGGAATCCGTACTGTTTATAATTATTGTTCATTTGGTTGCAATAAAGTATGTTGATTTTTTTGGTTTGTTATTTTTAATATTGGTGTCATGCATTTTTTGTAAGAATAATTTTATTTGTTAATCAATGATTTAGTGGGTAAAATTATTGTTGACTCATATTTGTTTTATGTGTTTTAGTTTGCTCAAAAATATTCTTTGGGAGGAGAAATTTTAATGTGTTCTATTTAAGTTCACTATTACTGGTATCTTATATCTTTCCAGGCATTGGCTACTACAGTTTAGAAAACAAGTGTTCTTACTGGTGGGTATATATATATATATATATATATATATATATATATATATATGGAATATGGCTAGGTTTTGAAGGTTGTCACAATGCGTTTAGTAAAATAAAGGAAGGTAAATAAGTTGTTGGATATCACCTATTTATTATACATTAATATTTTGAGATTAAAATCTCATCTTCAGAATGTTAGAGGGTTTGTAACTATCATATACACACCATAAACACACACACACACACATGCTCTAGCACACTTACACACATGCACACTACAATTAACAACAGCAGCAGCAGCATCCTGGAAGGATCATTTGCTGAAAGGTGTGGACTCAAACACAAACCCTTTAAGTTTTAAAGTGAAATTGGTGAGAGTTCAAATTCCAGCCTAGTTTGTTAATAATGTCCTTGAGAAAGGCATGAATTCATGTTCCCCCAAAGCTATGGGTTAAATATTAGGAATCTGTAACTTCGAGTGACAACCAGTGTAGGAGAATGACAACTGTAAAATCTACTAGAAAACAAGAAACTACTTCACTAGCTTTGCCAAGAAGTCATAACAATTCACACATATTAAAGAAAAGAAAGTTGTGAAAAGCCATGGTCTCCTATGTCCTGAATGAACAAAACAAAACAAAACAAAAAAATAGAAAAGTGTTTATTTTTCAAAATTATGCTGCTGGGACTTTTGCACACACTGAACATTAAATATAGTATTATGGGGTGGGGAGCATGTGTTAGTAATCTAAGATGTCTGAGTAAACATTACCAGACACCTTTGCATACAAGACCTGGGAAATATTGTTTTAGCCATTTTGTGGGAGAAATAAAAAAAGAGGGGGATTTTTATCTGCCATCAAATCAAAGTAATATATTTAAAACAATAAAATCCCTTGAGACAAGTGTACAAAGTGTTGAGATGTGATTCATTTATTAAAGTCTAGTTTATAGTAATTAAATTTTAATTACTATAAACTAGACTTTAATTAAATTAATAGATATTAATTGTATATAAATGTAATCACCATTATTTAAATAAATATTAATTCAAAATAAAAACCACATGTAACATGTAGAACAATGTTTAGTAATTAACTTACTAATCTGTAATCAGTTATTTTTACCCATCTTAAGATTCTTGACAAAAATGCAAAGAAAGTTCTGTAATATATTCAGTCTTGGCTAGGAAACTTGACACTTCACTTCAGTCACTTTCTCACCAATGTAATGTGGTTTCCTTATATTCTACAGATGTTTTCATAGCAATTGTTCTTATGAGTTCCCCCCCCCCCGGGTGCTGGACTATGTGAATTTTTAAGCATGCTACTAGAGATTGGCAACTAGATCCCCTCGTTTTACTGTTGAAATAGCTACATGGCACCCCCACTTCTACATGGCACCCCCACTTCTGCTCTATAAGTTTATTTTCTCACACTTCCCACCTATGACCTATGGAACTCAGTTGTGATTTTCCCTTATTATTTTCAAAAATGTAAAAATGCAATGTCAACCGATATCTTTTGATTTCTTGAACCATTTTTATCTTCCCTCAATCTGCTTCTCTTTCGCCCCCTGAAGGCTAAATACTTGCTTTAGGGGATACGTTTAAAAAATAAATAATAAAAATAGTAATTTATTTTTGGTTGCTACTGAAAAAGTAACTCACCAAAATGTTTGAGAGTTACTTTGAGTCAAAAAAGAAGGCACTTTTTCAAAAAAAAGAAATTAAAAATAGAATTTTTTTTTTTAATTCCGAAATTCAAAGAAAAAGCACTTTAAAAAAAAAAAAATTTTTTTATCTACATGATTGACTTTTTACACACCTACGGCGATTCATAATTATTTTGAAATAGAATTGTTTTTCGTAAAAAAATGAATTTATACACTATTAAAAAATTTTAAATTGAATTTTAGAATTTAAAATTCAAATTTATTTTGCAAAAAGGATTTCAATTCAAGTGGGAACAAAAAAGTATTTTTAAAAACTATAAACACGATATAAAAACTAAATAAGAAGAGGAAAGGGCTAAACAAAAATAAACAGAAAAATAAAATAATGTAAACAACAATAAGAAAATACAATAACTTTGCCCCCAAAATAAACAAAGAGTAAAAAAAGACTATGTTCTATCTCGTTCTACTTTTGTTTAATTAATGATAACTAAAATATGGCCACTATAAAATAACAGTCGGTAAGGCTGGATTTGTATTACCTTTCATGATCGTCAATAGGTCGTGCTTTTCAGGAAGCCGAGTCAATAACCAATATAAACTTTTCGTTTATGCACTATTATCCCCAAAAAATGGCGGCTCCGCGTATGTATACCAAGCCGAAGCCGTCTCCTTGGCAACGCCACTTCCCGCGCTTTTACAAATCTCGCGAGATTAAAACATTTAACAGATCGCTACGCACGCAACACCATTGATAACTCTATTCTTCAGGAAGACGAGCTTTATATATATATATATATATATATATATATATATATATATATATATATATATATATATAACTAAGCGCAGCTTAGATGTGGCACAAGGCCGAAAGTATGGGGCACCCAGTGAGGAGCGAACTCACTACTTAATTGCAATAGTGCTAGCGAGACAAACTTGCTAACCATTACACCACCTTGAGGTGGTATATATATATATATATATATATATATATATATATATATATATATATATATATATATATATATATATATATATATATATATATATATATATATATATATATATATATTAAAAAAAGGATTAATTCAAAGATGTTGAATGGCCATTTCGATATGACGATCCCCACGGGGAGCGACACATCACCTCAGCAACAGAAAAAAACCTTTCAGAAACTGGAGAAAAATTAGTCTACTTTTCCTTTTTAAATAGATTGCAAAGAAATTAA
>JBBBDQ010002451.1:0-27500 GCA_037127315.1 Ascarosepion bandense | reverse complement strand
AGACGATGTCAATTTTTTTTCTTTTCTTATTTATTTGATTTTATTCTATCCTTTTCTTTTTCTTTTTCCTTTTCTTTTTCTTTCCCTTTATTTTTATTTTTATTTTATTTTATTTTATTTTATTTTATTATTATTTATTTTTTAATTTCTTTGCAATCTATTTAAAAAGGAAAAGTAGACTAATTTTTCTCCAGTTTCTGAAAGGTTTTTTTCTGTTGCTGAGGTGATGTGTCGCTCCCCGTGGGGATCGTCATATCGAAATGGCCATTCAACATCTTTGAATTAATCCTTTTTTAATATATATATATTTGCTCTGTAATATTTTATTACATGGAGCTCTCTTCCTGTATCATTTTTTAATATTAAAATAAATTTTTAATATTAATTAGGATCGGGTTTTTTGGAATTTGTTCCTTCCTGCTTTTTTCCTTTGGATTGAAGTATCTGAATTAAAATATATATATATATATATATATATATATATATATATATATATATATATATATTTTTAATTCAGATACTTCAATCCAAGGAAAAAAGCAGGAAGGTAAATTCCAAAAAACCCGATCAATTAATATTAAAATTTATTTTAATATTAAAAAATGATACAGGAAGAGAGCTCCATGTAATAAAATATTACAGAGAAACTAAAGAAAAAAAAAAAAAGAAAAAAAATTTTTTTTTTAAATTTTTTAAAAAATTTTTTAAAAAAATTTAAAAATTTAAAAAAAATTTTTAAAAAAAATTTTTAAAAAATTTTTAAAAAAAATTTTTTTTTAAATTTTTTTTAAAAATTTTTTTTCTTTAGTTTCTTTCTTTTACCCTCCCTTCCTTCCTTTATCTCTCTTACCACCTTTTTTCCGTGTTGCCTATACGGACGTCGATTTAACGCGTCTGTCTGTTAATTTTTAGTTACATTCTCCCTTTTTTTTTGCGAACCCAGACGATGTCAATTTTTTTTCTTTTCTTATTTATTTGATTTTATTCTACCTTTTTCTTTTTCTTTTTCGTTTTCTTTTTCTTTTTCTTTCCCTTTATTTTTATTTTTATTTTATTTTATTTTATTATTTATTTTTTATTTTTTAATTTCTTTGCAATCTATTTAAAAAGGAAAAGTAGACTAATTTTTCTCCAGTTTCTGAAAGGTTTTTTCTGTTGCTGAGGTGATGTGTCGTCCCCCGTGGGGATCTTCATATCGAAATGGCTATTCAACATCTTTGAATTAATCCTTTTTTAATATATATATATATATATATATATATATATATGTTTTAAAATTCATAGTATCACTACACAAAAAATTTCTTATGTTTCGAAACCAGTCCATTATGTTTTGGCTTCATCCTCAGGTGAATTTTAAATGAGAATTATCCAGTTGAAAAGACCGTTTATTTGTGTTGGATTTGTTATTTTTGGGTGTTAGAGGGGTTGGTCTGTATTTTGAGTTCCGTTGACTTTTTACTGGTCTTAAGGTTAAGTGTTTGTATTTGGCAGAGTTCATGATAGGTTAATCTATTAATCTTGAAAGAGCTGGTGCTGCTGGCGCCTTTGGTTTAGGGGTTGGTAGGTGTTGTTTTGTCTTGAGGTTGGTTTCTCCTTAATTTAATGTATGTTATTTTGTGTTGGGATGTGCGCTTTTTCTTGTTTTTTTTTTATTTTTTTATAAAATATATATTTTTTTATAAAATATATCTTTCATAAAAATGTATAGGGGTTGGTAGGTGTTGTTTTGTTTTGGAGTTGGTTTCTCCTTAATTTAATGTATGTTATTTTGTATTGGGGTGTGTGCTTTTTTTTGTTTTTTTTTATTTTTTTGTTTTTTATAAAATATATTTTTTATAAAATATATCTTTCATAAAAAAATATTTCATAATATTCCATAATATTAAGCTATTTTATAATATTATAAAATATAATATTTTATAATATTTAAGAAATATATTTCTTTTATAAAATCTATCCTTTATACAACATATTTTATAAGTATAAAGTATATTTTTTTATTTATTTATCTACTAGTCTGTTGCAACTGCATTATTTTTTGTTGGTATTGTATAGGGTTTGTTTTCTTTTGGGGGGGGTTCTGGTTGGGTTTTTTTTTTTTTTTTGTTTACTTAAATTTTAGCGAGAAATATTTGCGATGTTTGCATATTACTGTTAATTCGTCTCTACGGTTTAGTAAATCGTTGCTGTTAGGGTACTGGAGAATATGTAGTTTTTCACTTAGACATTTAGGCATAAAGGGCAGCTGTCATTAAGTTAACATAATGGGCTGGCTTCGAAACATAAATGTTTTGTGTAGTGATACTATGAATTTAAAAACCTTGTAACAACCATTACAGTATAACGCTCTACATTTGTATCGAGCACTCTTTATAAAAGTAAATGCATGAACAAAAAGGTAAATAAACCTACGAGTTCAACAACTTAGTTACAATATATATATATATATATATATATATATATATTGTATCGAGGCAGCAAATAATTTTCTAAACATAAGAGACGACACTGAATGGCTATGTTCAATCATGAGCCGTTCTAAACATTGTATTTTGGCTTTAATTTCAGTTGAAAATAAAGACAAAAATTCTGTAACATGTGAGCCGAAAGCTTAGAACCAACTTAATAAAAAAATATCCAAATGTTGGAGAATTTTTGTCTTTATTTTCAACTGAAATTAAAGCCAAAATACGAAACATAATAGACATTCATTGTCTCTTAGAATATGTTTAGAGAGAGAGAGAGAAATATGCAAGTAAGTATGATGAAAAGTTTTCTGTCCGGCTATGTGGTGGTGGTGGTGCAGTGGATATCGGCTCAGAACGAGAAATTGGGGAGCCGAGTTCGAATTCCAGTTGAATTCTTTGCATTCACTTACGCACTAATATCTTTATGAAAGGTATTAATCTGTCTCCCCACTCCAGTTATTGGTTAAATAATAGGACAGGTTGGGTTCTATAGCATTGGCTGGCAACCAGTCTATGCAAAAAAGCAATGCCAGCCTACTGCGAGATAATCTTCTGCTCAGTCAGCCATGTCTCTTTCGAGACATGATCGCCCAAAGTGTGTATCACGTATGGCACTAAACTGACTGAATTAGTATAAATATTTTTTAGGACTTCTTTAGGCCCGAGATGTTTTCAGCACACCCTTGCCTTTTATGACCACACAATCTTGAAAATCAGTCTCAAAACACTTTGTCAGAGAAATATTTTCTGTGTTTTACTTTATAAATTATTCTAATTGAGTTTTTTTTTTTTAATTAAAACAAGAACGGATGTAAAAAAAATGTTACAAAGATTTCTCAAGTTGAAACATTTCAAAAGTCAATTTCATATATTTTTGAAGAAGTCTTGAGAGTCTC
The DNA here is from genome assembly GCA_037127315.1 of Ascarosepion bandense. NCBI lineage: Eukaryota > Metazoa > Mollusca > Cephalopoda > Sepiida > Sepiidae > Ascarosepion > Ascarosepion bandense. Next base: position 24,133 of record JBBBDQ010002451.1, on the reverse strand, counting down.
GTTTAAAATCTGACGATTTGATTTTTACAAGTATTTCCAAATCAATGTGTTTTTCATCACTAAAAAGACGCTAAAAATTCCTATGCTAATCTTTGGTCTCTCCACTAATGCAAGAAAAACAAGAATTTTAGACAAAATTTTGAACATTAAAGAATAAAGAATAAAAATGAATAATAAAAAATCCTTTGGTCTTTTCAATTAATAATAAATATTTTGACGATAAAACTTTTTATTAAGCTTGGGGAATATTTTAATTATGGTAGGCTCATTTTTTAGCGAATCAGAAGAAGAACCTCAATCATATTAATACGTTATTTAATTACAAAAGCTTTTAATTGCTTATACGAATAAGATATATTTCATGGATACTATTTTCTTTTAAAAAAAAAGAAGCTTTTGTGAATAATGAATTTTAAAAGAATTGTTTTAATCTTTTTTAATTTAATAATTTTTAAAGTTTTAAATCCTTTTAAATTCTGTATTAATTTGTATCGAGTACGTTATATTATAATTATTATTAAGTAAAATAACTATATTTACTAATTATAAATGAAAAAGCTAACTACAGTTTAGCAACCCCCAGTATTTTAAAAATAATTCTGAATATTGTGTCATTTTTTCTGTAGTTTTCAACTACATCCTTTCACTCTATCACTTAAAAAAATCAGGCAACCTAGTTGAAAAAGTAAAGAAAACAAATATGACTGACAAAGTCATGGCGTGTCCAGATATAAAACCCTTTTTTACGCCAACGTCTCAGCTGAAAAATGTCTAAATCTTCCAACACAATGAAAAACAAACATCTCCCCAACAATACCTTTATACCAGTATACAACAATACCAATTGCTTCCCCGACGGCTACAATCTCCAGGAGTTTAAATGTAAGGTCAATAGACACCTCCTAAAACACTAACCTGCTCCCATTCTATCAAACACTCTTCCCATCTGCCCAACCCTCATCCTCGCTATCCTTACTCATCTGTCACCTTCCTCCTGACATATGTCTAACCACTCCTTCTCTTTACCTTCCCCTATGTAGCCCCATGCGCAATAGTGGCAGTGGAAAGCCTTGCTTGGGGTGAGATGATTAAAAAAAAAATACCTAAAATAACAAATATCTGTTGCAGGGTAGGGTCGAGAGGCGTGAATGCCAATCGACCGTGCCACTAAGAAAGTAGACACAAAGGCAAGGAAAGGAGACGGTAATAGCAAAGAAGGATGACAAACGCAGATGGTCAGTTGGAGACGATGCAAATCGGGTCTTTAGTTTTTTTTTTCTTAAGCGAACGGTGAATGGTAAGGCGACGGAGGTCGTGTATCTGGAGCGGGATCCGGACGTCGGCGCCTACTCATCACCAAACAATACCTTTTCACATTTAATAATAATTTTTATAAACAAAAATTTTGATTACCAATAAAATCGCCATGAGTGATGGCATGTATTTTCTTACAATTTCTCGAAGCTGATCGTTTGCAAAATACTTTACCTAAACAAACATACTTCCGATATATTGATGATGCTCTTTTGGTACCATCACTCATTTTCGATACTTAAGTTTTAAATTGATTTTTTTAAATAAAAAAAGTTTACTTAAAGCTTGAATTTTAGCTTTAATTGAAGCTAAATTATTAAATTTACTATTTCCAGTAAGCAAAATACTCTGGTGAATTTCAAATAGAAATTAGATTGATTGGAATAATAATTTTTTTTTTTTTAGTTTTCAAAATGCATAATTTTTTCGCCCATTTTCACAGCTTGGCAAATTTTCAAACAAAAGTTAATTCTCGGTTTTAAAAATCCTGAAAAAAGAGTATAAATCTTTGACACGTTAATTTTGGAAAATTAGCAAAGTTAAAGTTAAATTAATCTGATTAACACAAGTATTACTTGTTTATAGCATGAAATTTAGAATAAAATTATTTCTTAATCACGGAGCTCTGATCTTTCTGACTTTTAAAGTGCGTGATGACTGCCAGATGACGTTTAAGTGGTCGATGTCAGCTAAGTATGGTTGACCAGAATTGACGTAATTGTCTAATTTTTTCTGTAAGGGGAAGAAACCGTGAAACACGTGACCTTTTTATGTAACACAAAATATATCTGGACTTCTGTGTTCTCTTGTTCCTGTTTGAAACGAGTACCAATGCCTCAATCCCATCGCAGAAGCTCATAACCTGGGCTACTCATCCATTATAACAAAATACAGCTACTCAAATTGCCACGGTCAAGGGCTTGGTGCCTACTTTAAGGACCAGTTTCCCTGCGGCAGAGACACGAAAACCAGGACTAATCTCCTCTATATGTATTTTCACGAAGCGCTTATTCATAGTACCACATTCGTCTTGGATCTGTATAATCCTCAGGGTGAAGGGTCGGTAATCTTTAATCAAATATCAGAGAAGATTGATATTATCTCACTGAATTTTGTTTGGTCAATTTTCACATATATAATGACTTCAATGTTCATCACAAAGAGTGGTTAGTCCACACTAACAAAACAAATGAGGAAGGCAGATATTGTAGAGACTTCACCATCGCTGCAGGCGAACCTCCTCGATCTGTTTCTAATATCCACTGGCACGTCTGATCATTCTCTAATCAGTGTCCAGACTAACCCTAAACCAATAATATCCCCTGATTTACCATTAAACGGTTTTTCGCTATGAGAAGGCAGACTGGAACAGCTTTCGGTGCTATATGATGGAAGTTCCTCTCTCAGCTTTTTTCAAACATCCTACCTCCAAAACTGCTGCCCTAATCTTCGAATAGATCCTTTCTGAAATGGGATGTTTTATACCCAAAATATTTCAGCAAAAACCAAACAGTCAACTCTGGTTCACCCTCTGAATTTGCTGCAGCCATAGCTTGTGGTGATACCGAGCAAAGCGAGGGACCGGATATTTGCACTCTCACGACCAGAAGGCAAATTACCAAAACTCGTCGGTGCGCACCCCGGCTCCACGCAGATGTTCCGGTAGAAAACTAAAAATTAATTAAATATGAAATTCCAGTTCGCGAGCTTACGTGAACTTTATTTATCGGCCAATGGGAAGCCCAGAATCAAATACGAGTGTGAATTTCCAAATTATCTGCTGCAATCCAAAAGACGAAATAAAAAGCCGATACAGAAAGCATTACCAGACAAACCGACGCAGACAGACAGAAAAACACATACACACAGGTAGACTCGAGAGAGACGAGTGTAATTAGTATCTCCCTTGACCGACGTCAAGCGAATTACTATGCTCGCCTCCCTTCCCTATCATCTTATCCTTCGCTATCTCAAAACTACTTACCGACCAAAGGAGCGGATACATCAAAGACATTCCTAATTTACAACGCTCCTACACCAATACTCAAAAACTCTCTTTTCAGCATTTATTGCCATGAACATTTTAACGTCCGTTGGACCCATACCTAAAGGATGATTTTAATTGTAAAAGTCTTATTTAATATGTGTATATATAAAATGTTGTTTCTAAACTCAATTTGCTTTTCTTGGTTTATAACCCTTCTTTATGACTTATAGTGGGTTATCTACAACGAGGCCAAATTTCGTTAATCTGCAACAACATACAACTACTCTCCACTAGAACGAACTCCCCACTATAATCTCAGCGAAATCACTACTTCAAAATCTATCGCAAGGAACAGTGTCTTCTGGCCCGTAATTTTTCCAGAACCGCCCGTAATCACAGTAAGAGAGTTCTGGAAAACGCAATGTGCACCTACGGGCGAACTGTCCAGGCCAAGGTTGAAAAAGAAGCAAACTGGATTTCGTGAATTCTGGAAGATCACCAACCAAATTATAAACAGAAGCAAAGCGGCTGTGCACACTTATAAATGGCCCCGAGGTCATATTCTCCTCGACATGAAATTAAATTTCAGGATTAAATGATACACAAGGAGTTGAGATGCCGCTAAACAAACAAACAAACAAGCAAACAAACAAACAACATTGTATCGTTGCTGAAATGCCAGGGTGAAGTGTAATTTGGATTCAGAATTGATTCTTCTGCCTTCGATGTACAAAAGGCTGAATTCTACCTTCTTATCAATTATAACATTTCCCAACTAACCGAAAACAATTTCCACCCCATGGATCTCATTTCTCCTTCCGAATACTAAGATTTGTCATAGATGGACGAGATGGTAAACTCTTTTTTATCAGGCTGAACACAGTCACCAGCTTCCCCCAGTTTTGTCTTTTTAATATAATCTCTGTGGCACCTTTTGTCCGAACCCCCTCTTTCTATCGGAAGCCACAGAGTTAATTAAGTTGAGATGCGCGGCCGAATCGGTCGGATAGACCACTGACATCAGCGACACACTTTCGTATGATGAGAGACTACCGGGAAAAAACCGCGAGCGGAGGAAACTTGTTATCGGGTGTGATTTGATAAATCGGGTGTCGAGTGGGGAGCATGCAATTTGAGTAAAAAAAAAAAGAATTCTGCCTTTAAACTTTCCCTACAAGTTTGATCTGAATGTGCAATAACTTAATCGTAAATTGGGAATATATAAAGCGATTTGCCAAAAAACAATGTAATGTATAAATTCAAGTGCCCCTTTCGAGAAAGTATCTCTAACAAACTAAATAATAACTACATTGGATATACTACTAACTCGCTTTCGCGGAGACTTACATTGCACTTAAATGAAAATTCTAACATATTCCGATATTTAAAACACCACGGCTATCAACACACACTTCTTAGAAAAACACTTGTTGAAAATACATATATACTTATACAAGAAAATAATAAACGAAAACTTAAAATTCTAGAAGCTATCTACATCAAACAGTTTAAACCTAGCCTAAATAAAATAAATTTCGACACCTCCACTAACATACTTCAATGCCTATAATCGACGGGAGAGGCCATAGTTATTATACTCACCCCCTACACCCATAGTAGTAGCAGTTCCCAGACCAATCCCCTCATGCCACTATATTCTCATTTGACCAAAAACCCACTACCACCATTCCTTCTCGGCCTGCGGCCATGTGCGACGCAAAAAAAAATGGACCTGTTTAATTTTCTCTGTATAACTCCACTCTGTTAATAATTTAAATGTTCTATGTTCACTGTATATTAAATGTTCATCCTTTGATAATGGTTTATGTAAGCCGAAAGCTCAGACCTGATAAAAAATCAACAATTATTGCGATTTCTTGTCATCGTTCCATGACAGCACTATCAAGCTAATCAGATCATACGAAAGGATCTTACACAAAATAAATAGACAGAACTTGTCTATATTATTCAATGAAACCTGTATTAATGAAAAAAATGCTGCCAAAATACACACAATATATATATATATATATATATATATATATATATATATATATATAATTTGGAATATATATATATATATATAATCATAAATTGGGCATATATATATATATATATATATATATATAATTTGGAATATATATATATATATATATAATTTGGAATATATATATATATATATATAATCATAAATTGGGCATATATATATATATATATATATATATATATATATATATATATACAATTGGGAATATATTATATATATATTTTTGAATCATATCACCCCAAGCAAGGCGGTAACGCCACTAATGCGCAGGGGGCTACTTAAGAGTGAAAAGATTGAAAAAGAGAAAGCCGGAAACCACATCCTAAACAGGGAACAAGGGATGAGCCTCTTCACCTGTTCAATAGACGTAGGTGGATTGTGAACCTGGCGATAGTTTAGTCTATCTACTCCAATAACCATAAATTGGGAATATATATATATATATATAATCATAAATTGGGAATATATATATATAATCTGAGTCGTCAGGTTTTGATTTCGATGTTCACACCGTCGATATAACTGTTGACAAAACTAATGATATTGAATCCACTTCCCTTTAAATTTATCAAATTTTACGCGATTTTTATTTTCTAAAGAACAAATAGATTTATTTTGAATCTGACATTTTATTACTTCATTCATTATTATATTGAACTCTTCGTATTTGAAATAGACGCCTAATTTTGATTTATTAAACAGTGTACATTACGTCTCTAGGGTTGCACATTCGAGAGAAATCTTTAAAAAAAAACTAAGAAGAAAATGTGTTCTTCGGCAATGATAAAAAACGCGTCTACCTTTGTAGGGGAAACCCACTGTTTGATCCGTTTTGCTTTACGGCGCGGACATAAAGAATGTCACGTTAAACAAGGCCCAGTTTTTTTGTTTTTTTTTAACGAAAGTACATTCTCTTCACTCAGATTATTTTTATCTTCTGCTCAATTTCATAACCGAAATAAAATAAATCAAATTTAAATAAATCAAATCAGATTTATTTTTAAACCAACATTTTCATTACTTCAAACATTATATATATAGTGTATCGAGGCAGCAGATAATTTTCTAAACATATACTGTTAAATATAAGAGACAATGAATGTCTATTATGTTTAATCGTGAGCCGTTCTAAACATCGTATTTTGGATTTAATTTCAGGTGAAAATAAAGACAAAAATTCTCCAACATTTAGATAATTTTTTTTTAAAGTTGGTTCTAAATAAATGAATAAATAAATAAATAAATAAAGATGGCTCATGTGAGCCGAAAGCTTAGAACCAACTCAATAAAAAATTATCCAAATGTTGGAGAATTTTTGTCTTTATTTTCAACTGAAATTAAAGCGAAAATACGATGTTTAGAACGGCTCATGATTAAGCATAATAGACATTCATTGTCTCTTTATATTTAACAGTATATAGTATATTGAGGCAGCGGATAATTATTTAAACATAATTTGTTAAATATAACAAAGAATGTCTATTATGTTTAATCATGAGCCGTTCTAAGCATCGTATTTCAGCTTTAATTTCTGGTGAAAATAAAGATAAATTTTGTCCAACATTTGGATATTTTTTATTACGCTAGTCCTTGATCTAAGCTTTCGGCTCACATGAGCCATCTTCAGAGTGGTTGTACGGACATTAACACAAAGCTGTTCATCATCAAAGAAGATATGCTGTTATGTTGACATAAGAGATTGCTATGCGACGAAAACGCTAACGGAATGGCACACTACAGTTTGTCTGTGGGGAGTTGAGAATAAATTAACAACTTTTAAAGATGAAAAAAACCCATTGAATATTTACACTTTGGATAAATACTATTTACAACGAATTAAATAAAATGGTGTTAGTAATAATCGCCCACAATCTTTAATTGTGACAGAAATATCAGTCGATTGGACGAAACGGATGCCGGACTTGCATAAATTAAAACCAGTCATTCGAACAACCATACGACAATGATGCACTCATCGAAACACGACAAAAAATACGAAAAACATTCGAAAAACGAAAATTGGCCCGCATTTACGAGAGAAATAATATTTCTGGTCACCTAATGAGGGAGGTAGTGAGCAGGTGGATGACGGAACGGGGGTTGCATGGTGTAACAGGAGAAGGCGTGCTGAGAGCCACCAGGGATAGGGAAGCGTGGAAAGCCATGATCGCCTACATCCTGAAGGGACAGGGCACATAGAAGAAGAAGAAGAAGAAGAAGAAGAAGAAGAAGAAGAAGAAGAAGAAGTGGGAAATTAAACTAAAGAAAATGGAGACAAAAATAAAAGGGGCTACTGAACAAAGCTGAAAGTATGAGAGCACCTAGTGAGGATCGAACTCACTATTCATTTGTAATTGATCTAGCGAGACCAGCTTGTTAACCATGACACCGCGTCGACGTAGCCAAAATGGCACCAGATCGAAAGTATGGAAGTATCAAGTGAGGATCGAACTCACCTTTCAAGTGTAATGATTTTAGCGAGACAGGCTTGTTAACCATTACACCACGTCGCGGTGTCCAAATGATTTTCTAAGTGCAGATGCACAAGGCTGAAAGTAAGGAGAAATTCCTGAAGGAAGAGGATGTGCGTGCGTTTGTGGTGCAGGGAATATCGGCTCAGAACGAGAAATCGAAGAAACGAGTTCGACATTCCGGTGGAATTCGTTGCATTCACTTACGCACAAATGTCTACGGTTATATCGTGTTCAATACACCGGTTCCCGTCCGATCACCGAAGTTAAGCAACATCGAGCCTGGTCAGTATTTAAATGGGTGACCATTTGGGAATACCAGGTGCTGTAAACGTAAGGACCAAGAATGGTCCACCGGTCCTCCAGGTCTGGGGGTTGGGCGCAGGGCTAACAACCCTGCCCCGTAAAAAACAGTTTGTTACAGAAACAGCAACAAAAAGTTGCTGCCCTATGCACCATCTGGGTGTGACGGATAAATGATGACTTACGCATAAATAATCTCTTCTCCCTCCATCTATGGATTAAATGGCAGAATAGATTGGGTTCTATAGCTTTGGTTGGCAACCAGTCTACTGCAGAAAGTAATAGCAATCTACTGCGGAAAAATCTTCTGCGCAGTCATGTCTCTTTCGAGACATGATCGCCCAAGCGTGTATCACATATGGCACTTAATTGACTGACTGAAGAATTCACTATTCAGTTGTAATTGATTTAGCAAGACCAGTTTGCTAACCATGACACCACGTCGGAGTACCCAGTTTTAATCAATATATTTATTATTGTAAATTTACAATATGTGTGGTACAAGACCGAAGGGAAAGTGGGCCTTCCCTTTCTATTCTATACCTAGCTAATCAGATTCATAACCCAATCACTCATTACAATTTGTACATTCACCACAAAAACTCGTCCATCATCTCACAATCCACCATATACCATAATACCACATATTTGCAAGGGAACCTAAAAAAAGGAAATGGGGTAACAATACTAATGACACACAAAATTAATTTACAATCAATAGTAGCAGGGAAGGCAAAATGTCATCGTTATTATAGTCACTTCGTTTTTTTTTTGTTTTGTTTTTTATCTATCTCGTGATTGGCACATTGTCAGATACACATATGCAAATTGAAGCGGATGGTTTGTCGCGGCCATGTTTTTGAAACACGAAAGTTTTAAAATGTAAACTGCGCGGACGTTTCGTTCAACCGACGGTTTTCTCTTTTTAGTCCTGAAGCTTTGGGAGAACTTGTTAACCCTAAAAATGCAGTCCCATGCACCAAACCTGGTAAGTTATTAACGAGGTTTTTTATAAAGTTTGTCCCTAGAAATATTACGAAATTTAGCAGATATATTGAACTTTTTCGTACGCTTTTGTCTTAGAGAATTTATTTTTCTCTAACGTTTTTTATTTATGCTGTTCACTGTTCTTAACTATATCAATTGTTTTAACTATATTCTTTTAGAATATAGTTCGCAACTACTGTAGCCGCAGTACTAGTGACTTCAATATCAATTTTAAAACTTAGTGTAAAATATTGATACAGTCGTTAATAGTTTTAATGCTTAACACTGTTAATCTCCTAAACGCTGGAACCTTAAACTTATGACATTAAATATCTCTTAGTCCTGAATATTAAACTCCCCCCCCCTACAAACCCTTGTCTATTCTATAGTATTCGAGACAATACGACTAGTTAGAATGCTTGATATTAAACTCTTAAATTGACTTGCTAGTAAAACTTTAATTAAATTTACTTTATTTTTCGAAACTAGTTCAAATTGCGTCTGATTTTCTGTTCCTATAAGAAAACCTTTTTACTTATTTATCGGATAATGCCATCTGGCAAACTTTATTTTAGATACCTCCTTGAGTATTTAAGGGCCTCTTTAAAAAATTGCATGTTTCTCTTATTCCAGAACCTTTTAATTTAATGCAAAGTATGAAACTTATTAATGACTGAAAGATCAAGCCTTGTGGTCTCCCCAGCCTCGATTATCCTAACCGTGATAGCATTTACCATGAAAGATCAAAAGTAGTTTCTTCACGCTTTACAGAAATTCCAAGTAATTCTCATATCTACTGGCTTATTAGGTACTTCTCGGTTACAACAGGGCCCTTATTGTATAGTTGTGTTTAATAAACGCGTATCATTTGTGAAGGGAGATTTTTTTTTTTTCCGGTGTTACTGAACTCAAATTGTCTTAGCCACTTATATCCTTGTCCTTTTATAAACAAGCCCAATAAATCAGATCTTAACTGAATATCTGATTTGTATCTTGCATTTCTTCGTATTGTAACCCATTTTTCTAGCCTCATCTGTTTCAGAACAAGGTGCCTTCCATCCACGTACAAGATATGGATCGGGAGAACTACAATTCCCATGGCTGCAACTTTGAAATTATGCAACGGATCAACACTCTTCTGGACAATTCTCTGGACCTTACCACTTTGACTGCCACTTCGATGCCCCCTGAACAGGCAAGAGGTAGGTTTCGGATCGTTGTCTATGCATTCTGGCAGGTCTCGTTACACTTTTCTCGGACACTGTCTTGAATATATGTACGCGAAGCATGTTTCGCGTAAAGTCTCTGTTGCCTGCAACAATTTTACAATCTTAAATACGTCCTCGTCCCGAAGTGAAAGCGGAAGCTCTATCCTATTTAAGACAGAAAAATGGCATTAACCACTGAAAGTTAATCTTCTGCACTTGTTAATGAATTCAATGCTAAATGTTGGTTTACTAAACTTTGGAGATATATATATATATATATATATAATTTAATACTTACGATATGAAATGGGAGCATACCCTGAAACTTAGAAAAATTTAAGTTGATTACCTGATCTTTTAAACCCCCCTTCATGTTTGACGGTTGGGGGGGGGGGGAACTAAATTTTGTAAATCGTACTTTTCAGTGCGATTTTTACATTTGTTGCAAGAGGACATCTTTTAAAGATATTTGAATTGAAGAAAAAAAGTCAATACCGTTTCGAATAAATTTTTATAAATATTCTATGTATGGAAGATCAAATATGAAATCGACTCTAAATTCTGTTTCGATTATATAAAGTAAAATTGTCTTCAGACTGAACTTTAAAAAAAAGTTCAGAGTAAAGGCGATTAACAATATCGAATCACCAAGTCTATAAATTTTTCCTTGTGTGTATGTATATATATATATATATATATATATATGTAAATTCTCCTGTCATTACAGTTGCATTGTAGAACTTTTAAATATTCATTTGCGAACGAGTTATTTCTTTACCCACATTTCTACCTTTTGCTGTCTTCAGACGATTTAAATTTCTTTTTTCAAACTCGCATAATTTATTTTTGTGAACGCTCAATTTTGAAACTTGGAACGCTATTATCCATGATTGTAACTAAGTATGATCCTAATAGGTATTTGTTTGGTTATACTTGGTCATAATTTTTAGTAATTCACTTTTGTTTTGGACTAGCATAATAGCCAAGTTTTTCCTGACACGGTCTACATATTTTGCCACCGTTGTGTAGTTTGGCTGTTTTATTATACTCGTCTTTTCCCCATACTTTCAACACGCGTAGCCGCTTTTGTGAATCTTCGAGTTAAAATGTTCTATCTAGCCTTAAAATTATATATAAACTAATTAAAAGAATGGTACAATTCACGTCAGTATTTGAAAACCTCCCTTTTAATATAAAGTGTTCTAGTTATGGAAGTAACCCCCCACCCCAAAAAAAAAAGTGACATATCGATAAATAGACCGGAAATTTTAAAACGTTATTTTAACGTTAAAACTCGTCAAAAATATTACTGTTCCTACAACTTCTGGCTTTCACTCAAATAAAAGCAAAAACTAATTTGCAAAGAAAACCTCTTAATAAATGACTTCAACACTCTTTGAATACACGTCACAATGATCGCCGCCATCTGGTTATCAAACTCTATTGTAAACAGACATCTGCATAATGTATCTTATGAAATCTTTACTCTAATTACTTTCGGGACGGAGATCTTAGCCCTCTACATCTTCCCCGTCCTCGTTACTGTTACTTCTCCTCTCAAACCTTGCTCTGCCATCCAGTTGCTTAAGCTCATCAAGTACGTCACGCGCTATCCGTTCTACCAATTTTCGACTTTGACCCCCTCCTTCCCCCAACATCCTTCTTGGTTGAGGGACAACGACACGAATTCCTGTTGACAGCTCGAGACTGAATTACCTTGTATTGTAGCTCTTAGAACAATCAGTACGTAAACCTATTGATTTATTGAATGTAAGATATAAATTTACACCCCCCGTAAATGTACTTGGAAAAGTCTTAAATATAAACTGAAAAATTTATCTTAAATAAAACGTAGGTTATACATAAAATATTGAAAAATTACTTTTGCATTTTGAAAGCAACAGCAAAATTTCAGCTGAAAAGCATAAATGATTACGAGTATTTCTTGAAATAAGTCTTAATATTGTCCACTCTTTGTATATTTAAGGGAACAAAAGTCTGATCAAACATGGTACACCTCTTAAAAATCTCGACGCTTCTGAAATGGGCTTAAAAAAAAAGTGGAAGTACCTAAGACTTAAAATTAAATTTTAAAGTCGTCTGGAAGCTTTCGTTTTCAGCTTCAATTGAAATCTAAGTGATTAAACTATTTCTAGTAAGCATAATACTGAATTTCAAATAGAAATTGTATTGATTGGAATATCACCCACACCTTAAGTTTTCGAGAATTTGTGTCCATTTTAACAGCTTGAATAATTTTTAATTCTCGGTTTTAAAAATCTTGCAAAAATCTACATCTGTGACACCTAATCTTAGGAAAATTACACTTAAACAAATCTGATTTACACTAGTATTGTTTATACCATGAAATATAAAATAAACGTATTTTTTAGTCACCGAACTCTGATCTCTTTTTGAAGTGAGTTAGTGACGTCAAGATGACGTTTAATTATGGTTGACTAGAATTGACATAATCGTCCAATATTTTTTCCTGTATGGGCAAGAAACTGAAACGCCTTACCTTTTTTTTTAATGTAACATAGAAACTATACCAAAAACTCTAAAGTTTTTAAATGTTTTGGATCCATGATTTGTATTAAACTTCAATTTGTTAGATCGGTAGTTTTCATTTAAACATAAACGCGGTAATGTCTTGAATTTTAATTTTGTTTTTGTTTTGTTTGAAACTTTATAAATTGCTTAATTCATTAATCTGAAAGCTTATGTAATTGTTTTATTGCTTATTTTACTACTCGGGGCGGATTTTTTGAGAAACGGTCCACTAAATTGAAGAAAAAGCAGCTGATTTACAGCCACCCAAGTCTAATAAAAACTTCGATAGATAACGAAATTAAGTAAACTTTCATGAATTTACTTGGGTGTAAATGGGGCGGCAAGGGAACACTTTCTTCCCAAACATCTTGCCGGAAAAGTTTTTAATTCATTTTACAAAAAAAAAAAACTAAAAAAATGAGGACTCTGCATGTGCGTTGTAGCGCAGTGGATATCGACTCGGATCGACAAATCGGGGAGCCTGGTTCGAATTCCAGTTGAATTCATTGCATTCACTTCCGCACAAATACCCCTTGGATTAATCCATCTTCCGGCTATGGGTTAAACATCGGGATAGATTGGATTCTATAGCCTCCGACAAAGTAATGGCAAACGACTGCGAGGAAAATATTCTGCCCAGTCATCTTTCGAGACATGATCGCCCAAGTCGGCATCACGTATGGCACTTGACTGAAAACCCCCAGAAAACGAGTTACTACAGACAATAACCCTAGAACAAATATTAAACGAGGTACTGTAATTAAGTCTTGAAGTGTACACTTCAATGTAATCCGCTCCAATATACAACTGAAAATTAAAGGGGTGGGGTACAGTCACGCCAAAAGTTTGAGGACTGCTTAAAAATATTCTTTTTTTTTAGATAAATACCAAGTTTTAAAATTTAATTTTTTTTTTTTTTTTTTAAACAATGCTAAGTAACGTTTTATATCTAACTGAATGTAACAAAGTAACTCGTATAATAAAACTGTAAATTTTGAACACTCAAGATATTGGCTCTATCCAGTCAACATTGATTTTTCTCACGAAATTTTTAACATAATGCTAAATCGGGGCAAATGATTTTCAACGCTTATTGGTTATATCCACTCATTCGATTATTCCCACGTAAGTTTTTAATTATTTTTATTTATTTTATTTTTACTTTATTCTTATTTTTTATTTATTTATTTATTAAGCAATAAGCTTCTGCAAATCAAACCCGTGCGTGCAACATTGTTAAAATAAAACGCTCATTTCTCATACTTGTACGAACCCTTTCATCTTTTATCTTGAAATGCAAATAGTTAGCTGAAATTTTACAAAGATGGTTTCAGCATTTTTTTTTTTTTTTTTTTCCCACCACGTTGGTGACAAATACGACTTAAAACACTTTGACTTTGTTAATCAATAGCGCAAGCTCTGAATTTCATCAAATTAGTTTGGATTACATTTTCTTCGTTAGGCCCAAATATCCAACTTTTTGAAACAATGACTTTATTAACTGGACTTTATTTTTAATTTTTCAGATGCCGCTAGTCAATATTCATTCACACGCGATCCTTTTGCTTCGAGCCCTCCAAGTGCATACAATTATCCTTTCAACATTTCACAGTCGGACAGCAGTATTTCTTGTAAGATTTCTACACTAGAATTAAATTTACTTCCAGTGCTCATGAACAGTTTAACTTTGGGGCCTATTTATTCATGCCATGCTTTTTTTTTTTCCCCAGCAATTTAGTGGAGGTACCTAATGAAAATGCTTTCGTAACTTCTGGATCACGATGTATTTATCAGTGGCAATGGGGACCGGTTCTGCTAATTTCAACAGAAGCCGCTTCAAAGATGTGTAGCCATTCGCTCTTATATATATAAGAAAAGCTGACTCTAAAATTCATCCGATGAAGGATGCCTTGCTCTCGGCGGCATGTGGTACTCTTAGGCTGTTTCGCGTTCAGTGTATGGCGAGATTTTCAAGAAGCTATCGGTATCATAGGATTGTCAGTCAGTTACGTGCCATACGTGATACACGCTTGGGCGATCATGTCTCGAAAGAAACCAGACTTTCCCGCATTAGGTTATTACTTTTTGCGGTAGACTGGTTGTCAACCAAGGGTACAGAAACCAATATGTTCTATTAACCCATAGCTGGAGAGAGAAGGCTAGTAATACTCTTGAGGAAAGCGTATTTGCGCGTAAATGAATGCCTAAAATTCGAATTCTGCTCTCAAATTTCTCGTTCCGAGCCAATATCCACTGCACCACAACGCACATCCACCATTTTCTACTTAGAAAAAGGCGAATGGCTAGTACGTCTGCTTCTCTACTTAAAATATGCAATAGTTCGAACTTTATAAATTTGAGATTCTATTGTATAATTGGTAACTTGCTAATCTTGCCTTAAGTGTAAGGATATTTTCAGTGCGCTCATGTCACTGCCGAATGTGGCACAAGGTCAAGTTTTAAAGTGGGTTTAATAGCAATACCGCAGAAAATTGCATCCTACTCAACACCCTCCTCTCTTGAGGACACTTCAGACGCTGGAGCTTGTCCTAAATATAATCCTGGCAGAACGAGTCAAATACCTAACGTTTCTAGAATATACTCCGACAAAAGTCTAATTAAAAAGCACATCGATGCTGGTTTAAATAACCTCGTGTGATGACTTCAAACATTGCCTTTAAATTGTCTAATTTAAAGACCAAGAAAATGGTAAATGCTTTAGCTGCTTAAACCCGGGCCTTGTCACTTACGATCACGACACACCTTAAAACTTTACCGAGACTTCAGACTGCTTCCGTTTTAATCATTATTACCCACTCCCGGTTTTTTTTTTCTTAGTCCTGTTTGTAATTTAAATTATGGCAATTAAGTTTTATTGCATCCTGACAAAAATAATTCAACTTCTGTTTTTATGTTAACAGATTACACACCGGAAAGGAGTCAAATCCGAACTATCCGCGGAGAATCATCGCCCAGTTCGTCTAGGTGAGAATGTTTTTCTTAGCTGCCAATTCTAGTAACACGACTCAATTTAAACTGTCAAGGTTGGTTCTAAACACTAATATTTCAAATATTTCCTGCCTACATTTTCATGTGGAGCGGGGTACTTTTGTCTAATTCCTTACCGTAGTTTTATTACCCACCTCTGCCGTCAAAATGCTTATATTCGGCTTAGTTAGCCCTAAGCCCGTCTTTTTTTTTTTTTTTTTGTAAAGCGCTTGAGGTGATCAAAGCTGTTATGACTGGATAAGGTTTGATGAGACTGGAATCCCGAGACTTGAAAGGAGTTCAGTATCGCTCGAATAACTTTAGTTTCGTTAATTTAACTGAAACAAATCTGCCGATTAATACTGTGGGTTTTTAAAGCTCTTGTATGTGTGTGTATATATATATATATATATATATATATATATCTGTAAATTAAAACTTCTTTGGATTGTTCAGTTTTGAAAAGTTTAAATTGTTTACAATTTCTTTTATCTTGGTGAAACTGTTGCATGACTGTTTTGAACTTTTCTTCCCAGCGATTATGGCTCCTTATCTCCGCTTAGTCCTTTTTCTGAGTGCTTGTCACCAGTGGAGAGACTTCTCTACAACCAGAGCCCCAAATCTCGTCGTTCCCAAACTCCTTCCGATTACGATTCCTGTCTTTACCATGAGGAAACAGTGGATAGTACTGCTCTGGCCGACTTGATGGTAAGGCTGCTTTTTTTTTCCCTCTTGAAATCTCCGGTCGGATGTTAATTCGACAGCGTTGAGTGGCACGAATAAAAAAAACTGTTTAAACGGCCTTTATTCAGTACAAAACGTGAATTTACGGGGGGGGGGTATTAACTTGGTATTAAGTTATGACTCTAACGCTTTTATCAACTGGGCCATTAGCAAACACTTGTGCATGATCTTGACTTTTTGAAAAACTTCAGGTTATGCTAATTGATTAGATATATTCTGTAAAAATAAACAATTGTAGAAAAAATGGTATGAAACAACTTGACATGGTTTTTTAATCCTCCCCCCCCCCCCGCGAATGTGGTATTATGGTATGTGGGATTGTAAGCGGATGATCGATTTCTTGTAGTGAATGAAGAAATTGTAATGAGTGATCGGGTCGTGAATCTGATTAGCTAGGTCTTCAATAGAAAGTATTGACCACCTTCACCTCCTCTCCTTTCGACAATGTATTTCAAACATTAATAAATAACCTTACTGACGATGCGCAAAAAGGATTTTCTATGTCGCCAGTTGGTGGAGCCGAAATAGAAAACTTGAAATCTTTCCTTATTTAGGATTAGTTGAATACTCTTCATACTAACACTAATTTTGTGAAGGCTTTTAAGTTCTGTAAACCAAAATTTTTAAGGTTTCGGTTTTTGCTCGCATTATTTTCTTAATTCTCAAGAATTCCCTGAGTCTTGGTCAGACGTCTGCCTCTAGCCAATTGGACACAAGTCAGGCTGTACCTTCGTTTACCCACCCGAGCCAACTTCCTCGGACCAACGCTTATAACGCAGCCGCCGCCGCCGCCACATTCCCGCCTCCATCCGCTGCCGTTGACCTCCTCACTGATCGAAGGTGGGCTGTGAATCCTCTCTATTATAGTCCTGACCCGCATGCTGTGGACAGAGCTGCAAGACTTCATCGAAATGCTGCCGGTAAGCTATACAATTTTAATATTCTCGGTAACATTACTTATGTTTAAGAGGGTAATAACTGGGTTTGCTTATTTAAGAACTTTGCAACCTGATAACCTAAAGTCGGTACTGAATCTTTAGTTCATACGTGGGCCTAGAAACATTCTTGATTCAGTAGATTCTGAATAAATTATCATTGATCTAAGAAACTTAGATTAATGGCTACCGGAGTTTGTCTTGTCTATCTTTCTGAATCTTTGTAGCTGTGTGCGAAGCTAGTTGTACTTGGAGTGGACAGCTGCCACCCGAACTCACAAAAACCCTTCTTATTCGTGCAAAGTCTTCTTGGGTGGTGTACCCTGGGGACATAACTGAAGGTAAAGTTCGCTTTTTATCTTCTAAACTAAGGCTTTGTTGCTTTTTTATTTTAAGTTTGATAACAATCTTTCGATTTTTCTGAGAGATTTTTTTTTTGTCTTTAAAGCTTTCTATCTGCACTACAAATAATTTTCTTTCCGACGTCAATATAAAACTAAAAGTACGTAATCCTCGTGTGATTGACAACTACTACATCAACTGTTTCCTCATTCTAGCTGGACTGCAAGCAGCTTTTAACAAATACGGTAACATGAAAATCGAATGGCCGGGAAAAGATGGTATGTGTAAACCTCCTCCACCCTATTTTCCGCCAATAATGCGAATATTTTGACACAATGTAACTGAGAATGAAATTAATTTTGGTATGAAGAAATCTTATCTGAACGTGCCTAACATTATGAAATCTTTAAACAGATTTTAATCTAAATTCTCTCAACTTTGAATCTTCCTACTTCATGGCTAATACATTTTTACCAAATGAAAACTTTCCTCCTTCCCTAAAAACTCGGGAACAATTTAACACATCTGTTCATATTGTCTAACACTATTTCTAGTTAAGGGCTAGAATGTTAATTTTTATAATTTATAATAAACGTACAAACTTAAACTCGTTAGCTAGATTTGTATAAGAACTTAATCAACATTTTTAAACAAGTTCATCCGCCCTTACATCTTAGTCCACTTTGATTAAAGTTGAAACTCTAGTTAATAACTTTGTCCGAACTCTTTACAACTTTCTTTGTTGCAGGCTATGTTTATTTGCTATATGAATC
This sequence comes from Ascarosepion bandense, assembly GCA_037127315.1. Lineage (NCBI taxonomy): Eukaryota > Metazoa > Mollusca > Cephalopoda > Sepiida > Sepiidae > Ascarosepion > Ascarosepion bandense. The sequence goes on along the minus strand of JBBBDQ010002451.1, from coordinate 5,481 downwards.
TGAAAAATCAATTCGAAGCTTGCTACAGGCTTGTACCCAAGACTACAGCAATGGTGGAGAATATTATTACAAGATCTCCAGTCGTAGAATACGTTCCAAAGAGGTGAATTTTTACTTAAATTTATTTGCAAACTTAAAACTTGCATGTGCGACTTGGCAAGCCACACCCTTGTAATATTCATAGGGTTTTTTAATTTATATCTTTAAGGAAAGAGGGAGAAAAAATTCGGTCTCTGAATTTCTGTATTCAGTGTAGGACGTAACTTTGTGCTATATGGCGGGTGGAATAAGACAGTCCTTATTTAAAATATTATTACTGGTCGATTTTCACTCTGAACAGTATTTTGGTGGTCGGCTTATTAAAATTCTACATAGGCATCAATGCCTGTAATCTAGGTTTTTAGCTGGCTGACACCTAAATCACACGGTCCATGAATACTGCGCCACCATCTCTGCACTTGTACCAGCGAGATTGCCACACATAACGAGGTGCTAAGCTAATCATGTAGTCAGGCTTTTTTTTTTTTTTTTTTTTTTTTTTTTAGTAGAGAACACTGTGCGACGAAGCCCACACACTTGACCATAGTCTCCTCCCTCGTGGCTCAAAGACGTCTCGGACAGGGGGAGAGCATCGGACTGACGATTCTTGGTCTATCAATATCTGCCTTGGTTACGCCAGCCCAACTGGCGCAGCCCTCTTCCGCCGGTTTGGTCGTTGAGATCTTTGCCTATTTCGTCGTTGTGTGTCTGTTATATATTAGATCATTAACAGGGTCCCTTTTCAGTTTTTTTTTTTTTTTTTTTTTTGTGCTTAGGACTCTGGATTTCATTTAAAACTTTATCAAGTTTACTATAAATCTCGCGTATAAAATACTACGTTAAAGATTCCTGTTAAGCTTTAAATACCGGGAAAAGTTGCACGAACCGCCTTCGGCCTGTTCATCCAGCTTTTTCCAGATAAGCTGTTTTATTTTAGACTAGTCATGTCCGCATAGATGGTCTAAATGAACTGATGTCTGATCTCCAAGGAAACATTATTCATCATGGACGTCATTTGAGAGAGAAACTTATTGCGAACACTCTTGAAACTGAAATGATATATAACAAACTCGAAACAATTGCTCATTGTTGTTCTTTCAATACCGAAACAATGTCGCATCAGGTAGTTAATGATGGTAATAAACATTTTTTGTAAATCTTAATTAAAATTAATCTTGATAATTTAAACTATATAATCTCTTATCTTTATTTTCTATCCCAAATTGGTATCTATTTACTGCTTTAAATTTTAATATTTTAACTTTAAAATTTTAATTTACTCCAATTTATATTCGCTCTAATGAATTTACAATTACTTCCTGCCTGAATTTTTAAATTTCTCTTAACCATTTTCATTGGCTCTTTCCTCTGTGCTTTCTCGTATTTTCCTTTGCTTTTTGTTTGTATTTTTCTTTTGATTTCTCATTTTTTCTGCATTTTCCCTTCCTTAATCTTTTTAAAACGTTTACCTCGATAGCCTAAACTATCGATCGGTTCACACTCCACCCACGTCTGAACAGGTGAAGAGGCTCATCCCTTGTTTCCTGTTTAGGATGTGGTTTCCGGTTTTTCTCTTCCAATCTTTTCACTCTTACGTAGCCCCTTGCGCATCAGTGGCGTTTTCGCCTTGCTTGGGGTGATATGATTAAAAAACAACCTGATGAGACATTGTAGTAGTTTGTTTCGACATTATGTATTACTGCTAAAGTATGTCATTGCTTTTATATATATATAGCACGGTTTTGAATGTTGCAATTTTCTTTGTTCCTTATTCATTTGAAGATATATCCTTTTGTACACCTGTCTAGGTTCAAATTATTCCATGGGTGTTGAGTGATAGCAACTACGTGAAGCAACCATCTCAGAGGCTTGACTCTAACAAAACTGTTTTTGTTGGTGCTTTACACGGAATGTTAACTGCCGAGGCTCTGGCAAATATCATGAACGATCTTTTTGGTAATGTTGTCTATGCAGGGATTGACACGGACAAACACAAATATCCAATTGGTAAGTAATATTTGCCTTTGTTTACAACTTGATACTTGAACTGTTTACGTCCCAATTCAAAAGTAGGAAGCAATTGGCCTGTTTGGAACTTTGACATGGTCTTTTATTTATGAGGTATTCCGAAAATTAACTTGCATAGTTTAATACAAGAATCACAACTGCCAAGTACTTACAATTTCCTTCTCTCCGTAATTTCTTGTATCTGTTCTGCATTTTAAAAGCCTTTTGTTAACGAGTTTCTTCTAATTCGTTACACGTTGTCGTACACCAAGTCTGTTCTTACGTCTTAAGAGGTCCTGGGTATGACGGTAAACTGCATCCAGCAGCAAGGCCCCTGGATTGAGAGGCTTGAGCATGGAACCTCACCTTAAGTGCTGTTCCCTGGTCCACTCTGACCCGGGGTGGTAGCACCTGTTATGGTCCCAGCTATGGGCAAATAGTTAACTCCCAAACTGGGGTCAAAACACCATGAAAGTATAACATATATATATATATATATATATATATATATATGACACTTCTATAGAAAAAATATACCTTATTAAAAAAAAACAAAACAAAAAAAAACGCCGTAATACATAATTACCAGGAATATATTCTTGATTACAAAACTAGAAGACCTTTTCTAAAATAAAATTATCAAAATCTAGCTAAATCAACTTTCTCACTACAACCGAACATTAAAAAATCTTAAACCCCCATTTTGTTGACATTAAATAACCCACAGAGGTTGATATGCTATGAATTTCACTATATTCTATAAACTTCTTACAATGATTCATTTAACCTTTTTTTCTTTTTATTTCAGGATCTGGAAGGGTGACTTTCAGTACACATCGAAGTTTTATGAAGGCAGTGCAGGCGGCATTTGTTGAAATAAAAACCCTAAAATTCACCAAAAAGGTAGGGGTCCCCTTAATTCTGACCACTCGTTAACTTCATAAATATGCTCTTTATTTTACACCTATGAATTTAAGTAACATCGCTTGTAAGACTCCGATGAATATCATTACTTTTAAACCGCTTCTAATCATAACACATTACCAATTGGGTCAGTAAAGCTCAAACATTCAGCCAATACGTGATCCACGCTTTGGGCGATCAGGTCTCGAAAGTGACGTAACTGACTGGGCAGAAGATTATCCCGCAGTAGGTTGCCATTGCTTTCTGCAGTAGACTGGTTGCCAGCAAAGGCTATAGAATCCAATCTGTCCAATTGACTCATAACTGGAGAGACGATTAAAACCTTTTCCAAGGGTATTTGTGTAAGTGAATACAAGGAATTCAACTGGAATTCGAACTCTGCACTCTGATTGGTCGTTCAGTCGATTACTGGAGTTTAATATTGCTTTCCTAGTTACTATTTTACAGCTAGTAACTGTAATTATCAATTGTCAAAGTAGCAGAAATATTTTTCTCTCAAAACTGTTTAAATTGAAAATAACTTAAAATAGCCTAAGATGCCTCGCGCGTTAGAATGCAATATGAAGCTTATTTACTTAACTACAACAAATTTAAGTTTATCGTCCGTTTTACTCCTTATCGATTTCAGCAAATTTTGTTTTTGTAAGTCGGAATGGACCCATGATTTTCTTTGAATAAAAACTCACTCACCGCGAATCGATATAGCATACAACGAAGAACTGACTCTCCATGCCTTCCTCCCTCTAACGCCGTTATAACTGTGTATTCCACCGCAGTTTGTGTCGTATGTACGAGTTGTGGTGGATAAGAAATTAAGAATTCAGTCTTTTGGAGAAAAAAACTAAACATGGTAAATTTCACAAGTTAGTGGGAAGAGCAACATTCTGGATATGATATAGAAAATTCACATTACCACGTCAGTCAAACGTTTTTCACTGTTAAAGAAAATGCCCTCTGGAGCCGGTCAAATGACTGAATTCCACTACTTAACCACGCCCGTGACCCGGTCAAGACAGTCAGATGGGAGCAGCCAGACGTTAAAATTAAAATGTAACGGGAGAATCTGCAACCACGTGGCACATCGTCCTCCTCCTTTCTCGTGTGCTGATTCCTTTTTACTTCTCCATCCAGACATTCCTATTGAAACAAACGCTCATACATACATACGCACATTCAACAAATTACTACTACGAACACTTGTACGAACTCTTGATACCTTTAACTTTCTCATAGAACTCTTAACTAATGCTTATTCCAACTTCCTGATGAAAACCTGATAATACTGGATGAAACTTGTAAGCTATAAGGAGTTCGGTTAAGTCTGACACAAGGCCGAATCAAATAAACATTAATCCTTTCCCTATAGCTTCAGAGTTAAACCGTATAAGGAAACAAGACTGCGTTGTAACCACGAATCGTAGGTAGGAACTATCGTGAGCTGAGGTACTTGCTGTATTCACGAACATACTGATTTATACTCTGAATTGACATTTTATCATAGCAGTAACACTTCCGATTAAATTTACTAACCTAGTTATCTCGCTTTAGATAACTTTTAGCTTTCATATTAATCTTGTGCGTCAGACAAGCATAAATATAAATGATCCTTTTATCATTGATCGCGTTTAGTTACTGTCATTATTTACTGAATTTTCATTGTCAATCTTCATTATTATCAATTCAACACGTTGGACCTCGTGTAGCTTTGTGGAAGTGGAGAGCTGGTTAATGTTTGATTCTGCCTTGTCATACTTAACCGAACTCCTTACAAGTTTTACCCAAAATTTATCAGGTTTTCATCGTTATCAGGTTATTGTTGAATAATATAAGAATAAAAATATACATTGTTTTTCCGGTTAAAATATAGAAATTTATTAAAAGGAAAGAATAGCATGAATTGTAGAAGTTAATGTGCAATTAGAAACCTTTAAGTTAAGGGTAGTCTGTGTTCAATGATAGTTATGGGTATGAAGATTTGTAGAAAATGTTCGTAGTAGTAATTATTGAAAGAGTATATGCATATGAGGATGTGCATTGGATATCGGCTCGGAACGAGATAACCCATAACTGGAAGGAATAGACGAATTAATACCTCTCTCAAGGGTATTTGCGCGTAAGTGAATACAATGGATTCAACTAGAACTCGGCTCCCCGGTTTCTCTTTCCGTTTCTCGTTGAGAGATAAGTAGAAAAAGAACAGGGTGCGACCTGACCTTATCTCCGGGTTGATTTGATGCTGTTAAATGTTATGTCAGCAACCCGCCTCCTCTGTCACTAGTTAGACCATCCTTAAACCAATAGTCATGTGGGATGGCTTTTTTTTTTTTTTTTTTTTTTCTCCCTCCTTCCCTTATGATTAGGGCACGAATTAATGGCTGTCGTGACTACCATTACATCGGATAGAAAATCGTCTGTGTTTTGGAATTGAAATTGGTTTGCGTTAATTGAATTAGTTTAGAAATTTTTATTGTTAGTCATTCCTGTTACTCAGTGCTACCGTTAATTCTTTTG
>JBBBDQ010002450.1:0-49786 GCA_037127315.1 Ascarosepion bandense | reverse complement strand
CTCTTTTTTAATCTGAAATACAAAAATGTGCTTTATTTTCAGTCCATTTTGTTCTCAATAAAAAATTTCAAAATAACCTTGTTTCACTTGATATTTTCTCTTTTTTACTCTGAAATATGAAAATGTAAGCTTTGCTTTCATCTTATTTTGTCTTTTTTCAATAAAAATTTCAAAATAACATTATTTCCCTTGATATTTTCTCTTTTTTTAATCTGAAATATGAAAATGTGCGTTATTTTCTATCTTATTTCAACTTTTACTATAAAAAATTTCAAAATAACCTTGTTTCCCTTTGATATTTTCACTTTTTTTAATCTGAAATATGAAAATGTGCTTAATTTCATCTTATTTTGTCTTTTTTCAATAAAAATTTCAAAATAACCTTGTTTCACTTGATATTGTCAATTTTAATCTGGAATATGAAAATCTGCTTTGTTTTCATCTTATTTTGTCTTTTTTCAATAAAAAATTTCAAAATAACCTTATTTCTTTGGATATTTTCACTTTTTTTAATCTGAAATATGAAAATGTGCATTATTTTCATCTTATTTTGTTTTTTTTCAATAAAAAATTTCAAAATAACCTTGTTTCCCTTGAAATTTTTACTTTTTTAATCTGAAATATGAAAATGTGCATTATTTTCATCTTATTTTGTCTTTTTTTCCATAAAAAATTTCAAAATAACCATGCTTCCTTTGATATTTTCACTTTTTTAATCTGAAATATGAAAATGTGTTTTTATTTTCATCTTATTTTGTCTTTTTTCAATAAAAATTTCAAAATAACCTTGTTTCCCTTGATATTTTCACTTTTTTAATCTGAAATAAGGAAATGTGCTTTATTTTCATCTTATTTTGTCTTTTTTCAATAAAAAATTTCAAAATAACCTTGTTTCCCTTGATATTTTCACTTTTTAATCTGAAATATGAAAATGTTTAATTTCATCTTATTTTGTCTTTTTTCAATAAAAATTTCAAAATAACCTTGTTTCATCGATATTGTCAATTTTAATCTGAAATATGAAAATCTGTCACATTTTCTTTCATCTTATTTTTTGTCTTTTTTCAATAAAAAATTTCAAAATAACCTTATTTCCCTTGATATTTTCTCTTTTTAATCTGAAATATGAAAATGTGCTTTATTTTTCCTTATTTTTAACTTTTACTATAAAAAATTTCAAAAATAACCTTGTTTCCCTTGATATTTTCACTTTTAATCTGAAATATGAAAATGTGTTTAATTTCATCTTATTTTGTCTTTTTTCAATAAAAATTTCAAAATAACCTTGTTTCATTTGATATTGTCAATTTTAATCTGAAATATGAAAATCTGCTTTGTTTTCATCTTATTTTGTTCTTTGTCAATAAAAATTTCAAAAATAACCTTATTTCCTTTGATATTTTCTCTTTTTTTAATCTGAAATATGAAATGTGCTTTATTTTCATCTTATTTTGTCTTTTTTCAATAAAAATTTCAAAATAACCTTGTTTCCCTTGATATTTTCACTTTTTAATCTGAAATATGAAAATGTGTTTTTTATTTTCATCTTATTTTGTCTTTTTTCAATAAAAAATTTCAAAATAACCTTGTTTCCCTTGATATTTTTACTTTTTTTAATGAGAAATATGAAAATGTGCATTATTTTCATCTTATTTTGTCTTTTTTCTATGAAAAATTTCAAAATAACCATGCTTCCTTTGATATTTTCACTTTTTAATCTGAAATATGAAAATGTGCTTTATTTTCATCTTATTTTGTTCTTTTTCAATAAAAAATTTCAAAATAACTTGTTTCCCTTGATATTTTCTCTTTTTTTACTCTGAAATATGAAAATGTGCTTTATTTTGCACTTATTTTGACTTTTTTCAATAAAAAATTTCAAAATAACCTTGTTTCCCTTGATATTTTCTCTTTTTTAATCTGAAATATGAAAATGTGCTTTATTTTCATCTTATTTTGTCTTCTTTCAATAAAAAATTTCAAAATAACCTTGTTTCCCTTGATATTTTCTCTTTTTTACTCTGAAATATGAAAATGTGCTTTGCTTTCATCTTATTTTGTCTTTTTTCAATAAAAAATTTCAAAATAACATTATTTCCCTTGATATTTTCTCTTTTTTAATCTGAAATATGAAAATGTGCTTTATTTTCATCTTATTTTAACTTTTTACTATAAAAAATTTCAAAATAACCTTGTTTCCCTTGATATTTTCACTTTTTTAATCTGAAATATGAAAATGTGCTTAATTTCATCTTATTTTGGCTTTTTTCAATAAAAAATTTCAAAATAACCTTGTTTCCCTTGATATGTTCACTTTTTTTTTATGTGAAATATGAAAATGTGATTTATTTTCATCTTATTTTGTCTTTTTTCAATGAAAAATTTAAAAATAACCTTGTTTCCCTGGATATTTTCTCTTTTTTAATCTGAAATATGAAAATGTGCATTATTTTCATCTTATTTTGTCTTTTTCTATAAAAAATTTCAAAATAATCATGCTTCCATTGATATTTTCACTTTTTTAATCTGAAATATGAAAATGTGCTTTATTTTCATCTTATTTTGTCGTTTTTCAATAAAAAATTTCAAAATAACCTTGTTTCCCTTGATATTTTCACTTTTTAATCTGAAATATGAAAATGTGCTTTATTTCTCATCTTATTTTGTCTTTTTTCAATAAAAAATTTCAAAATAACATTGTTTCCCTTGATATTTTTTCTTTTTTAATGAGAAATATGAAAATGTGCTTTATTTTCATCTTATTTTGTCTTTTTTCTATGAAAAATTGCAATATAACCTTATTTCCCTTGATATTTTCTCTTTTTTTAATCTGAAATATGAAAATGTGCTTTATTTTCATCTTATTTTGTCTTTTTTCAATAAAAATTTCAAAATAACCTTTGTTTCCCTGATATTTTCACTTTTTTAATCTGAAATATGAAAATGTGCTTAATTTCATCTTATTTTGTCTTTTTTCAATAAAAAATTTCAAAATAAACTTGTTTCACTTGATATTGTCAATTTTAATCTGAAATATGAAAATCTGCTTTATTTTCATCTTATTTTGTCTTTTTCAAGAAAAAATTTCAAAATAAACTTGTTTCCCTTGATATTTTCACTTTTTTTAATCTGAAATATGAAAATGTGCTTTATTTTCATCTTATTTTGTCTTTTTTCAATAAAAAATTTCAAAATAACCTTGTTTCCCTTGATATTTTCTCTTTTTTTAATCTGAAATATGAAAATGTGTTTTATTTTCATTTTATTTTGTCTTTTCAAAAAAAAATTTCAAAATAACCATGTTTCCCTTGATATTTTCTCTTTTTGATCTGAAATATAAAATGTGTTTATTTTCATCTTATTTTGTCTTTTTCAATAAAAAATTTCAAAATAACCTTGTTTCCCTTGATATTTTTACTTTTTTAATGAGAAATATGAAAATGTGTATTATTTTTCATCTTATTTTGTCTTTTTTCTATGAAAAATTTCAAAATAACCATGCTTCCTTTCATATTTTCACTTTTTAATCTGAAATATGTAAAAATGTGTTTATTTTTCATCTTATTTTGTCTTTTTTCAATAAAAATTTCAAAAAATAACCTTGTTTCCCTTGATATTTTCACTTTTTTTATCTGAAATATATGAAATTGTGCTTTATTTTCATCTTATTTTGTCTTTTGTCAATAAAAAATTTCAAAATAACCTTATTTCCCTTGATATTTTCTCTTTTTTGATCTGAAATATAAAATGTGCTTTATTTTCATTTTATTTTGTCTTTATTCAATAAAAAATTTCAAAATAACCTTGTTTCCCTTGATATTTTCACTTTTTAATCTGAAATATGAAAATGTGCTTTATTTTCATCTTATTTTGTCTTTTTTCAATAAAAAATATCAAAATAACCTTGTTTCCCTTGATATTTTCACTTTTTTTATCTGAAATATGAAAATGAGCTTTATTTTTCATCTTATTTTGTCTTTTTTCAATGAAAAATTTAAAAATAACCTTGTTTCCCCTAGATATTTTCTCTTTTTTAATCAGAAATATGAAAATGTGCTTTATTTTCATCTTATTTTGTCTTTTTTCAAAAAAAAATTTCAAAATAACCATGTTTCCCTTGATATTTTCTCTTTTTTGATCTGAAATATAAAAATGTGCTTTATTTTCATCTTATTTTGTCTTTTTTCAATAAAAAATTTCAAATAACCTTGTTTCCCTTGATTTTTTCACTTTTTAATCTGAAATATGAAAATGTGCTTTATTTTCATCTTATTTTGTCTTTTTTCAATAAAAATTTCAAAATAACCTTGTTTCCCTGATATTTTCACTTTTTTATCTGAAATATGAAAATGTGCTTTATTTTTATTTTATTTTGTCTTTTTTCAATAAAAAATTTCAAAAAATAACCTTGTTTCCCTTGATATTTTCACTTTAATCTGAAATATGAAAATGTGCTTTATTTTCATCTTATTTTGTCTTTTTTTCAATAAAAAATTTCAAAATAACCTTGTTTCCCTTGATATTTTCACTTTTTAATGAGAAATATGAAAATGTTCATTATTTTCATCTTATTTTGTCTTTTTTCTATGAAAATTTCAAAATAACCATGCTTCCTTTGATATTTTCACTTTTTTAATCTGAAATATGAAAATGTGCTTTATTTTCATCTTATTTTGTCTTTTTTCAATAAAAAATTTCAAAATAACCTTGTTTCCCTTGATATTTTATCTTTTTTACTCTGAAATATGAAAATGTGCTTTGTTTTCATCTTATTTTGTCTTTTTTCAATAAAAATTTCAAAAATAACCTTATTTCCCTTGATATTTTCTCTTTTTTTAATCTGAAATATGAAATAAAGCTTTATTTTCATCTTATTTTAACTTTTACTATAAAAAATTTCAAAATAACCTTGTTTCCCTTGGATATTTTCTCTTTTTGATCTGAAATATAAAAATGTGCTTTATTTTCATCTTTTTTATTTTGTCTTTTCTCAATAAAAATTTCAAAATAACCATGTTTCCCTTGATATTTTCTCTTTTTTGATCTGAAATATAAAAATGTGCTTTATTTTCATCTTATTTGTTGTTTTTCAATAAAAATTTTCAAAATAACCTTGTTTCCCTTGATATTTTCAAATTTTTTATCTGAAATATGAAATTGTGCTTTATTTTCATCTTATTTTGTCTTTTTCAATAAAAATTTCAAAATAACCATGTTTCCCTGATATTTTCTCTTTTTGATCTGAAATATAAAAATGTGCTTTATTTTCATCTTATTTTCTCTTTTTTTCAATAAAAATTTCAAAAAATAACCTTGTTTCCCTTGATAATTTTACTTTTTTAATGAGAAATATGAAAATGTGCATTATTTTCATCTTATTTTGTCTTTTTTCTATGAAAAATTACAAAATAACCATGCTTCCTTTCATATTTTCACTTTTTTAATCTGAAATATGAAAATGTGCTTTATTTTCATCTTATTTTGTCTTTTTTCAATAAAAAATTTCAAAATAACCTTGTTTCCCTTGATATTTTCACTTTTTTTATCTGAAATATGAAATTGTGCTTTGTTTTCATCTTATTTTATCTTTTGTCAATAAAAAAATTTCAAAATAACCATGTTTCCCTTGATATTTTCTCTTTTTTGATCTGAAATATAAAAATGTGCTTTATTTTCATTTTATTTTGTCTTTATTCAATAAAAAATTTCAAAATAACCTTGTTTCCCTTGATATTTTCACTTTTTAATCTGAAATATGAAAATGTGCTTTATTTTCATCTTATTTTGTCTTTTTTCAATAAAAAATTTCAAAATAACCTTGTTTCCCTTGATATTTTCTCTTTTTTAATCTGAAATATGAAAATGTGCTTTATTTTCATTTTATTTTGTCTTTTTTCAAAAAAATTTCAAAATAACCATGTTTCCCTTGATATTTTCTCTTTTTTGATCTGAAATATAAAAATGTGCTTTATTTTCATCTTATTTTGTCTTTTTTCAATAAAAAATTTCAAAATAACCTTGTTTCCCTTGATATTTTTACTTTTTTAATGAGAAATATGAAAATGTGCATTATTTTCATCTTATTTTGTCTTTTTTCTATGAAAAATTTCAAAATAACCATGCTTCCTTTCATATTTTCACTTTTTTAATCTGAAATATAAAAATGTGCTTTATTTTCATCTTATTTTGTCTTTTTTCAATAAAAATTTCAAAATAACCTTGTTTCCCTTGATATTTTCACTTTTTTTATCTGAAATATGAAATTGTGCTTTATTTTCATCTTATTTTGTCTTTTGTCAATAAAAAATTTCAAAATAACCATGTTTCCCTTGATATTTTCTCTTTTTTGATCTGAAATATAAAAATGTGCTTTATTTTCATTTTATTTTGTCTTTATTCAATAAAAAATTTCAAAATAACCTTGTTTCCCTTGATATTTTCACTTTTTAATCGGAAATATGAAAATGTGCTTTATTTTCATCTTATTTTGTCTTTTTTTCAATAAAAAATATCAAAATAACCTTGTTTCCCTTGATATTTTCACTTTTTTTATCTGAAATATGAAAATGAGCTTTTATTTTCATCTTATTTTGTCTTTTTTCAATGAAAAATTTAAAAATAACCTTGTTTCCCTAGATATTTTCTCTTTTTTGATCTGAAATATAAAAATGTGCTTTATTTTCATCTTATTTTGTCTTTTTCAATAAAAAATTTTAAAATAACCTTGTTTCCCTTGATATTTTCACTTTTTAATCTGAAATATGAAAATGTGCTTTATTTTCATCTTATTTTGTCTTTTTTCAATAAAAAATTTCAAAATAACCTTGTTTCCCTTGATATTTTCACTTTTTAATCTGAAATATGAAAATGTGCTTTATTTTCATCTTATTTTGTCTTTTTTCAATAAAAAATTTCAAAATAACCTTGTTTCCCTTGATATTTTCAATTTTTTCATCTGAAATATGAAAATGTGCTTTATTTTCATCTTATTTTGTCTTTTTTCAATGAAAAATTTAAAACTAACCTTGTTTCCCTTGATATTTTCTCTTTTTTAATCAGAAATATAAAAATGTGCTTTATTTTCATCTTATTTTGTCTTTTTTCAATAAAATATTTCAAATAACCTTGTTTCCCTTGATATGTTCACTTTTTTTATCTGAAATATTAAATTGTGCTTTATTTTCATCTTACTTTGCTTTTTTCAATAACAAATTTAAAAATAACCTTGTTTCCCTTGATATTTTTTCTTTTTTAATCTGAAATATGAAAATGTGCTTTAATTTCATCTTATTTTGTCTTTTTTCAATAAAAACTTTCAAAATAACCATGTTTCCCTTGATATTTTCTCTTTTCTGATCTGAAATATAAAAATGTGCTTTATTTTCATCTTATTTGGTCTTTTTTCAATAAAAAATTTCAAAATAACCTTGTTTCCCTTCATATTTTCAGTTTTTGAATCTGAAATATGAAAATGTGTTTTATTTTCATCTTATTTTGTCTTTCTTCAATAAAAAATTTCAAATAACCTTGTTTCCCTTGATATTTTCTCTTTTTTAATCAGAAATATGAAAATGTGCTTTATTTTCATCTTATTTTGTCTTTTTTCAATAAAAAATTTCAAAATAACCTTGTTTCCCTTGGTATTTTCTATATTTTGACCTGAAATATAAAAATGTGCTTTATTTTCATCTTATTTTGTCTTTTTTCAATAAAAAATTTCAAAATGACGGTGTTTCCCTTGATATTTTCTTTTTTTTTAATCTGAAATATGAAATTGTGCTTTATTTCCATATTATTTTGTCTGTTTTCAATAAAAAATTTCAAAATAACCATGTTTCCCTTGATATTTTCTCTTTTTTGATCTGAAATATAAAAATGTGCTTTATTTTCATCTTATTTTGTCTTTCTTCAATAAAAAATTTCAACATAACCTTGTTTCCCTTGATATGTTCACTTTTTGAATCTGAAATATGAAAATGCTTTATTTTCATCTTATTTTGTGTTTTTTCAATAAAAAATTTCAAAATAACCTTGTTTCCCTTGATATTTTCTCTTTTTTGATCTGAAATATAAAAATGTGCTTTATTTTCATCTTATTTTGTCTTTTTTCAATAAAAAATTTCAAAATAACCTTGTTTCCCTTGATATTTTCTCTTTTTAATCTGAAATATGAAAATGTGCTTTATTTTCATCTTATTTTGTCTTTTTTCAATAAAAAATTTCAAAATAACCTTGTTTCCCTTGATATTTTCACTTTTTTTATCTGAAATATGAAATTGTGCTTTATTTTCATATTATTTTGTGTTTTTTCAATAAAAAATTTCAAAATAACCATGTTTCCCTTGATATTTTCTCTTTTTTGATCTGAAATATAAAAATGTGCTTTATTTTCATCTTATTTTGTCTTTCTTCAATAAAAAATTTCAAGATAACCTTGTTTTCCTTGATATGTTCACTTTTTGAATCTGAAATATGAAAATGCTTTATTTTCATCTTATTTTGTGTTTTTTCAATAAAAAATTTCAAAATAACCTTGTTTCCCTTGATATTTTCTCTTTTTTAATCTGAAATATGAAAATGTGCTTCATTTTCACCTTATTTTGTCTTTTTTCAATAAAAAATTTCAAAATAACCATGTTTCCCTTGATATTTCCTCTTTTTTGATGTGAAATATAAAAATGTGCTTTATTTTCATCTTATTTTGTCTTTTTTCAATAAAATATTTCAAAATAACCTTGTTTCCCTTGATATGTTCACTTTTTTTATCTGAAATATTAAATTGTGCTTTATTTTCATCTTACTTTGCTTTTTTCAATAAAAAATTTCAAAATAACCTTGTTTCCCTTGATATTTTTTCTTTTTTAATCTGAAATATGAAAATGCTTTATTTTCATCTTATTTTGTGTTTTTTCAATAAAAAATTTCAAAATAACCTTGTTTCCCTTGATATTTTCTCTTTTTTGATCTGAAATATGAAAATGTGCTTTATTTTCATCTTATTTTGTCTTTTTTCAATAAAAAATTTCAAAATAACCTTGTTTCCCTTGATATTTTCTCTTTTTAATCTGAAATATGAAAATGTGCTTTATTTTCATCTTATTTTGTCTGTTTCAATGAAAAATTTCAAAATAACCTTGTTTCCCTTGATATTTTCTCTTTTTTTAATCTGAAATATGAAAATGTGCTTTATTTTCACCTTATTTTGTCTTTTTTCAATAAAAAATTTGAAAATAACCTTGTTTCCCTTGATATTTTCTCTTTTTTGATCTGAAATATAAAAATGTGCTTTATTTTCATCTTATTTTGTCTTTTTTCAATAAAAAATTTCAAAATAACCTTGTTTCCCTTGATATTTTCACTTTTTTTATCTGAAATATGAAATTGTGCTTTATTTTCATATTATTTTGTCTTTTTTCAATAAAAAATTTCAAAATAACCATGTTTCCCTTGATATTTTCTCTTTTTTGATCTGAAATATAAAAATGTGCTTTATTTTCATCTTATTTTGTCTTTCTTCAATAAAAAATTTCAAGATAACCTTGTTTCCCTTGACATGTTCACTTTTTGAATCTGAAATATGAAAATGCTTTATTTTCATCTTATTTTGTGTTTTTTCAATAAAAAATTTCAAAATAACCTTGTTTCCCTTGATATTTTCTCTTTTTTAATCTGAAATATGAAAATGTGCTTCATTTTCACCTTATTTTGTCTTTTTTCAATAAAAAATTTCAAAATAACCATGTTTCCCTTGATATTTCCTCTTTTTTGATGTGAAATATAAAAATGTGCTTTATTTTCATCTTATTTTGTCTTTTTTCAATAAAATATTTCAAAATAACCTTGTTTCCCTTGATATGTTCACTTTTTTTATCTGAAATATTAAATTGTGCTTTATTTTCATCTTACTTTGCTTTTTTCAATAAAAAATTTAAAAATAACCTTGTTTCCCTTGATATTTTTTCTTTTTTAATCTGAAATATGAAAATGTGCTTTATTTTCATCTTATTTTGTCTTTTTTCAATAAAAACTTTCAAAATAACCATGTTTCCCTTGATATTTTCTCTTTTTTGATCTGAAATATAAAAGTGTGCTTTATTTTCATCTTATTTTTCTTTTTTCAATAAAAAATTTTAAAATAACCTTGTTTCCCTTGATATTTTCACTTTTTAATCTGAAATATGAAAATTTGCTTTATTTTCATCTTATTTTGTCCTTTTTCTATAAAAAATTTCAAAATAACCTTGTTTCCCTTGAAATTTTCTCTTTTTTAATCAGAAATATGAAAATGTGCTATATTTGCATCTTATTTGTCGTTTTTCATTAAAAAATTTCAAAAATGACGGTGTTTCCCTTGATATTTTCTCTTTAATCTGAAATATGAAAATGTGTTTTATTTTCAACTTATTTTGTCTTTTTTAATAAAAAAAATTTCAAAATAACCATGTTTCCCTTGATATTTTTACTTTTTTGATCTGAAATATAAAAATGTGCTTTATTTTTTCATCTTATTTTGTCTTTTTTCAATAAAAAATTTCAAAATAACCATGTTTCCCTTGATATTTTCTCTTTTTAATCTGAAATATGAAAATGTGCTTTATTTTCATCTTATTTTGTCTGTTTTCAATAAAAATTTCAAAATAACCTTGTTTCCCTTGGATATTTTCTCTTTTTTAATCTGAAATATGAAAATGTGCTTTATTTTCTTTCACCTTATTTTGTCTTTTTTCAATAAAAAATTTGAAAAATAACCTTGTTTCCCTTGATATTTTCTCTTTTTGATCTGAAATATAAAAATGTGCTTTATTTTCATCTTATTTTGTCTTTTTTCTAATAAAAATTTCAAAATAACCTTGTTTCCCTTGATATTTTCACTTTTTTTATCTGAAATATGAAATTGTGCTTTATTTCCATATTATTTTGTCTGTTTTCAATAAAAATTTCAAAATAACCTTGTTTCCCTTGATATTTTCTTGATCTGAAATATAAAAATGTGCTTTATTTTCATCTTATTATGTCTTTCTTCAATAAAAAATTTCAAAATAACCTTGTTTCCCTTGATATGTTCACTTTTTTGAATCTGAAATATGAAAATGCTTTATTTTCATCTTATTTTGTGTTTTTTCAATAAAAAATTTCAAAATAACCTTGTTTCCCTTGATATTTTCTCTTTTTTGATCTGAAATATAAAAATGTGCTTTATTTTCATCTTATTTTGTCTTTTTTCAATAAAAAATTTCAAAATAACCTTGTTTCCCTTGATATTTTCACTTTTTTTATCTGAAATATGAAATTGTGCTTTATTTCCATATTATTTTGTCTTTTTTCAATAAAAAATTTCAAAATAACCATGTTTCCCTTGATATTTTCTTGATCTGAAATATAAAAATGTGCTTTATTTTCATCTTATTTTGTCTTTCTTCAATAAAAAATTTCAAGATAACCTTGTTTCCCTTGATATGTTCACTTTTGAATCTGAAATATGAAAATGCTTTATTTTCATCTTATTTTGTGTTTTTTCAATAAAAATTTCAAAATAACCTTGTTTCCCTTGATATTTTCTCTTTTTTAATCTGAAAAATGAAAATGTGCTTCATTTTCACTATTTTGTCTTTTTTTCAATTATAAATTTCAAAATAACCATGTTTCCCTTGATATTTCCTCTTTTTTGATCTGAAATATAAAAATGTGCTTTATTTTCATCTTATTTTGTCTTTTTTCAATAAAAATTTCAAAATAACCTTGTTTCCCTTGATATTTTCACTTTTTGAATCTGAAATATGAAAATGTGTTTTATTATCATCTTATTTTGTCTTTTTTCAATAAAAAATTTCAAAATAACCTTGTTTCCCTTGATATTTTCACTTTTTAATCTGAAATATGAAAATGTGCTTTATTTTCATCTTATTTTGTTTGTTTTTTCAATAAAAAATTTCAAAATAACCTTGTTTCCCTTGATATTTTCACTTTTTTTATCTGAAATATGAAAATGTGCTTTATTTTCATTTTATTTTGTCTTCTTCAATGAAAAATTTAAAATAACCGTATTTCTTGATATTTTCTCTTTTTTTAATCAGAAATATAAAAATGTGCTTTATTTTCTATCTTATTTTGTCTTTTTTCAATAAAATTTCAAAAATAACCTTGTTTCCCTTGATATTTTCACTTTTAATCTGAAATATGAAAAATGTGCTTTATTTTCATCTTATTTTGTCTTTTTTTCAGAATAAAAATTTCAAAATAACCTTGTTTCCCTTGATATTTTCTTTAATCAGAAATATGAAAATGTGCTTAGTATTTGCATCTTATTTTTGTCTTTTTTCATTAAAAAATTTCAAAATGACGGTGTTTCCCCTTGATATTTTCTCTTTTTTAATCTGAAATATGAAAATGTGTTTTATTTTCAACTTATTTTGTCTTTTTTAATAAAAAAATTTCAAAATAACCATGTTTCCCTTGATATTTTTACTTTTTTGATCTGAAATATAAAAATGTGTTTTTATTTTCATCTTATTTTGTCTTTTTTCAATAAAATTTCAAAATAACCATGTTTCTCTTGATATTTTCTATTTTTTGATCTGAAATATAAAAATGTGCTTTATTTTCATCTTATTTTGTCTTTTTTCAATAAAAAATTTCAAAATAACCTTGTTTCCCTTGATATTTTCTCTTTTTAATCTGAAATATGAAAATGTGCTTTATTTTCACCTTATTTTGTCTTTTTTCAATAAAAAATTTGAAAATAACCTTGTTTCCCTTGATATTTCCTCTTTTTTGATCTGAAATATAAAAATTTGCTTTATTTTCATCTTATTTTGTCTTTTTTCAATAAAAAATTTCAAAATAACCATGTTTCCCTTGATATTTCCTCTTTTTTGATGTGAAATATAAAAATTTGCTTTATTTTCATCTTATTTTGTCTTTTTTCAATAAAAAATTTCAAAATAACCTTGTTTCCCTTGATATGTTCACTTTTTGAATCTGAAATATGAAAATGCTTTATTTTCATCTTATTTTGTGTTTTTTCAATAAAAAATTTCAAAATAACCATGTTTCCCTTGATATTTTCTCTTTTTTGATCTGAAATATAAAAATGTGCTTTATTTTCATCTTATTTTGTCTTTTTTCAATAAAAAATTTCAAAATAACCTTGTTTCCCTTGATATTTTCTCTTTTTAATCTGAAATATGAAAATGTGCTTTATTTTCATCTTATTTTGTCTGTTTTCAATAAAAAATTTCAAAATAACCTTGTTTCCCTTGATATTTTCTCTTTTTGAATCTGAAATATGAAAATGTGCTTTATTATCATCTTATTTTGTCTTTTTTCAATAAAAAATTTCAAAATAACCTTGTTTCCCTTGATATTTTCACTTTTTAATCTGAAATATGAAAATGTGCTTTATTTTCATCTTATTTTGTTTGTTTTTTCAATAAAAAATTTCAAAATAACCTTGTTTCCCTTGATATTTTCACTTTTTTTATCTGAAATATGAAAATGTGCTTTATTTTCATTTTATTTTGTCTTCTTCAATGAAAAATTTAAAAATAACCGTATTTCCCTTGATATTTTCTCTTTTTTAATCAGAAATATAAAAATGTGCTTTATTTTCATCTTATTTTGTCTTTTTTCAATAAAAAATTTCAAAATAACCTTGTTTCCCTTGATATTTTCACTTTTTAATCTGAAATATGAAAATGTGCTTTATTTTCATCTTATTTTGTCTTTTTTCAATAAAAAATTTCAAAATAACCTTGTTTCCCTTGATATTTTCTCTTTTTTAATCAGAAATATGAAAATGTGCTATATTTGCATCTTATTTTGTCTTTTTTCATTAAAAAATTTCAAAATGACGGTGTTTCCCTTGATATTTTCTCTTTTTTAATCTGAAATATGAAAATGTGTTTTATTTTCAACTTATTTTGTCTTTTTTAATAAAAAAATTTCAAAATAACCATGTTTCCCTTGATATTTTTACTTTTTTGATCTGAAATATAAAAATGTGCTTTATTTTCATCTTATTTTGTCTTTTTTCAATAAAAAATTTCAAAATAACCATGTTTCTCTTGATATTTTCTATTTTTTGATCTGAAATATAAAAATGTGCTTTATTTTCATCTTATTTTGTCTTTTTTCAATAAAAAATTTCAAAATAACCTTGTTTCCCTTGGATATTTTCTCTTTTTAATCTGAAATATGAAAATGTGCTTTATTTTCACCTTTATTTTGTCTTTTTTCAATAAAAAATTTGAAATTAACCTTGTTTCCCTTGATATTTCCTCTTTTTGATCTGAAATATAAAAATTTGCTTTATTTTCATCTTATTTTGTCTTTTTTCAATAAAAAATTTCAAAATAACCATGTTTCCCTTGATATTTCCTCTTTTTTGATGTGAAATATAAAAATTTGCTTTATTTTCATCTTATTTTGTCTTTTTTCAATAAAAAATTTCAAAATAACCTTGTTTCCCTTGATATGTTCACTTTTTTTTGAATCTGAAATATGAAAATGCTTTATTTTCATCTTATTTTGTGTTTTTTCAATAAAAAATTTCAAAATAACCTTGTTTCCCTTGATATTTTCTCTTTTTTGATCTGAAATATAAAAATGTGCTTTATTTTCATCTTATTTTGTCTTTTTTCAATAAAAAATTTCAAAAATAACCTTGTTTCCCTTGATATTTTCTCTTTTTAATCTGAAATATGAAAATGTGCTTTATTTTCATCTTATTTTGTCTGTTTTCAATAAAAAATTTCAAAATAACCTTGTTTCCCTTGATATTTTCTCTTTTTTAATCTGAAATAGCGAAATGTGTTTTATTTTCATCTTATTTTGTCTTTTTTCAATAAAAAATTTCAAAATAACCTTGTTTCCCTTGATATTTTCTCTTTTTTGATCTGAAATATAAAAATGTGCTTTATTTTCATCTTATTTTGTCTTTTTTCAATAAAAAAAATTTCAAGATAACCTTGTTTCCCTTTGATATGTTCACTTTTTGGAATCTGAAATATGAAAATGCTTTATTTTCATCTTATTTTGTGTTTTTTCAATAAAAATTTCAAAATAACCTTGTTTCCTTTGATATTTTCTCTTTTTTAATCTGAAAAATGAAAATGTGCTTCATTTTCACCTTATTTTGTCTTTTTTCAATAAAAATTTCAAAAATAACCATGTTTCCCTTGATGTTTCCTCATTTTTGATCTGAAATATAAAAATGTGCTTTATTTTCATCTTATTTTGTCTTTTTTCAATAAAAAATTTCAAAATAACCTTGTTTCCCTTGATATTTTCACTTTTTTGAATATGAAATATGAAATGTGCTTTATTTTCATCTTATTTTTGTCTTTTTTCAATAAAAAATTTCAAAATAACCTTGTTTCCTTGATATTTTCACTTTTTAATCTGAAATATGAAAATGTGCTTTATTTTCATCTTATTTTGTTTGTTTTTTCAATAAAAAATTTCAAAATAACCTTGTTTCCCTTGATATTTTCACTTTTTTGATCTGAAATATGAAAATGTGCTTTATTTTCATTTTATTTTGTCTTTCTTCAATGAAAAATTTAAAAATAACCGTATTTCTGATATTTTCTTTTTTAATCAGAAATATGAAAATGTGCTATATTTGCATCTTATTTTGTCTTTTTTCATTAAAAATTTCAAAAATGACGGTGTTTCCTTTGATATTTTCTCTTTTTTAATCTGAAATATGAAAATGTGTTTTATTTTCAACTTATTTTGTCTTTTTAATAAAAAAATTTCAAAATAACCATGTTTCCCTTGATATTTTTACTTTTTGATCTGAAATATAAAAATGTGCTTTATTTTCATCTTATTTTGTCTTTTTTCAATAAAAAATTTCAAAATAACCATGTTTCCCTTGATATTTTCTCTTTTTTGATCTGAAACATAAAAATGTGCTTTATTTTCATCTTATTTTGTCTTTTTTCAATAAAAAATTTCAAAATAACCTTGTTTCCCTTGATATTTTCTCTTTTTAATCTGAAATATGAAAATGTGCTTTATTTTCATCTTATTTTGTCTGTTTTCAATAAAAAATTTCAAAATAACCTTGTTTCCCTTGATATTTTTTCTTTTTTAATCTGAAATATGAAAATGTGCTTTATTTTCACCTTATTTTGTCTTTTTTCAATAAAAAATTTGAAAATAACCTTGTTTCCCTTAATATTTTCTCTTTTTTGATCTGAAATATAAAAATGTGCTTTATTTTCATCTTATTTTGTCTTTTTTCAATAAAAAATTTCAAAATAACCTTGTTTCCCTTGATATTTTCACTTTTTTTATCTGAAATATGAAATTGTGCTTTATTTCCATATTATTTTGTCTTTTTTCAATAAAAAATTTCAAAATAACCATGTTTCCCTTGATATTTTCTCTTTTTTGATCTGAAATATAAAAATGTGCTTTATTTTCATCTTATTTTGTCTTTCTTCAATAAAAAATTTCAAAATAACCTTGTTTCCCTTGATATGTTCACTTTTTGAATCTGAAATATGAAAATGCTTTATTTTCATCTTATTTTGTGTTTTTTCAATAAAAAATTTCAAAATAACCTTGTTTCCCTTGATATTTTCTCTTTTTTGATCTGAAATATAAAAATGTGCTTTATTTTCATCTTATTTTGTCTTTTTTCAATAAAAAATTTCAAAATAACCTTGTTTCCCTTGATATTTTCTCTTTTTTAATCTGAAATATGAAAATGTGCTTTATTTTCATCTTATTTCGTCTTTTTTCAATAAAAAATTTCAAAATAACCTTGTTTCCCTTGATATTTTCACTTTTTTTTATCTGAAATATGAAATTGTGCTTTCTTTCCATATTATTTCGCTCTTTTTCTATAAAAAATTTCAAAAATAACCATGTTTCCCTTGATATTTTCTCTTTTTGATCTGAAATATAAAAATGTGCTTTATTTTCATCTTATTTTGTCTTTCTTCAATAAAAATTTCAAGATAACCTTGTTTCCCTTGATATGTTCACTTTTTGAATCTGAAATATGAAAATGCTTTATTTCATCTTATTTTGTGTTTTTTCAATAAAAAATTCTGAAATAACCTTGTTTCCCTTGATATTTTCTCTTTTTAATCTGAAATATGAAAATGCTTCATTTTCACCTTATTTTGTCTTTTTCAATAAAAAATTTCAAAATAACCATGTTTCCCTTGATATTTTCTCTTTTTTGGATCTGAAATATAAAAATGTGTTTTTATTTTCATCTTATTTTGTCTTTTCAATAAAAATTTCAAAATAACCTTGTTTCCCTTGATATTTTCACTTTTGAATCTGAAATATGAAAATGTGCTTTTTATTTTCATCTTATTTTGTCTTTTTTCAATAAAAAATTTCAAAATAACACTTGTTTCCTTTGATATTTTCCTTTTTAATCTGAAATATGAAAATATGCTTTATTTTCATCTTATTTTGTTTTGTTTTTTCAATAAAAATTTCAAAATAACCTTGTTTCCCTTGATATTTTCACTTTTTTTTATCTGAAATATATGAAAATGTGCTTTATTTCTATTTTATTTTGTCTTTCTTCAATGAAAAATTTAAAATAAACTGTATTTCCTCAGATATTTTCTCTTTTAATCAGAAATATAAAAATGTGCTTTATTTTCATCTTATTTTGTCTTTTTCAATAAAAAATTTCAAAATAAACTATGTTTCCCTTGATATTTTCTCTTTTTGATCTGAAATATAAAAAAATGTGCTTTATTTTCATCTTTTTATTTTAGTCTTTCTTCAATAAAAATTTCAAAATAACCTTGTTTCCCTTGATATTTTCACTCTTTGAAACTGAAATATGAAAAAATGTGCTTTTCATTTTCAATCTTATTTTGTTCTTCAATAAAAATTTCAAAAATGAACTTTTGTTTCCCTTGATATTTTCTCTTTTAATCTGAAATATGAAAATGTGCTTTATTTTCATCTTATTTTGTCTTTTTTTCAATAAAAATTTCAAAAATAACCTTGTTTCCTCGATATTTTCACTTTTTTGATCTGAAATATGAAAATGTGCTTTATTTTCATTTTATTTTGCTCTTTCTTCAATGTAAAATTTAAAAATAACCGTATTTCCCTTGATATTTTCTCTTTTTTAATCAGAAATATAAAATAAAGTTTTATTTTCATCTTATTTTGTCTTTTTTCAATAAAAATTTCAAAATAACCTTGTTTCCCTTGATATTTTCACTTTTTAATCTGAAATATGAAAATGTGCTTATTTTCATCTTATTTTGTCTTTTTTCAATAAAAAAATTTCAAAATAACCTTGTTTCCTTGGATATTTTCTCTTTTTTAATCAGAAATTTGAAAATGTGCTATATTTGCATCTTATTTGTCTTTTTTCATTAAAAATTTCAAAATGACGGTGTTTCCCTTGATATTTTCTCTTTTTTAATCTGAAATATGAAAATGTGTTTTATTTTCAACTTATTTGTCTTTTTAATAAAAATTTCAAAATAACCATGTTTCCCTTGATATTTTTACTTTTTGATCTGAAATATAAAAATGTGCTTTATTTTCATCTTATTTTGTCTTTTTTCAATAAAAAAATTTCAAAATAACCATAAGCCTTGATATTTTCTCTTTTTTGATCTGAAATATGAAAATGTGCTTTATTTTCATTCTATTTTGTCTGTTTTCAATAAAAAATTTCAAAATAACCTTGTTTCCCTTGATATTTTTTCTTTTTTTAATCTGAAATATGAAAATGCTTTATTTTCACCTTATTTTGTCTTTTTTCAATAAAAAATTTGAAAATAACCTTTGTTTCCCTTGATATTTTCTCTTTTTGATCTGAAATATAAAAATGTGCTTTATTTTCATCTTATTTTGTCTTTTTTCAATAAAAAATTTCAAAATAAACCTTTGTTTCCCTTGATATTTTCACTTTTTTTATCTGAAATATGAATTGTGTTTATTTCCATATTATTTTGTCTTTTTTCAATAAAAATTTCAAAATAACCATGTTTCCCTTGATATTTTCTCTTTTTTGATTCAGCTATAAAAATGTGCTTTATTTTCATCTTATTTTTGTCTTTCTTCAATAAAAATTTCAAAATAACCTTGTTTCCCTTGGATATGTTCACTTTTAAATCTGAAATATGAAAATGCTTTATTTTCATCTTATTTTGTGTTTTTTCAATAAAAAATTTCAAAAATAACCTTGTTGCCCTTGATATTTTCTCTTTTTTGATCTGAAATATAAAAATGTGCTTTATTTTCATCTTATTTTGTCTTTTTTCAATGAAAAATTTCAAAATAACCTTGTTTCCCTTGATATTTTCTCTTTTTAATCTGAAATATGAAAATGTGCTTTATTTTCATCTTATTTTGTGTCTTTTCAATAAAAAATTTCAAAATAACCTTGTTTCCCTTGATATTTTCACTTTTTTTATCTGAAATATGAAATTGTGTTTTATTTCCATATTATTTTGTCTTTTTTCAATAAAAAAATTTCAAAATAGGACCCATGTTTCTCTTGATATTTTCTTTTTGATCTGAAATATAAAAATGTGCTTTATTTTCATCTTATTTTGTCTTTCTTTCAATAAAATTTCAAGATAACCTTGTTTCCCTCGGATATGTTCACTTTTTTTTGAATCTGAAATATGAAAATGCTTTATTTTCATCTTATTTTGTGTTTTTTCAATAAAAAATTTCAAAATAACCTTGTTTCCCTTGATATTTTCTTGAATTGAAATATGAAAATGTGTTTTTCATTTTCAACTTTATTTGTCTTTTTTCAATAAAAAATTTCAAAATAACCATGTTTCCCTTTGAGATTTTTTGATCTGAAATATAAAAATGTGTTTTATTTTCATCTTATTTTGTTTTTTTTCATAATAAAAATTTCAAATAACTTTGTTTCTGATATTTTCACTTTTTGAATCTGAAATATGAAAATGTGCTTTATTTTCATCTTATTTTGTCTTTTTTCAATAAAAATTTCAAAATAACCTTGTTTCCCTTGATATTTTCACTTTTTAATCTGAAATATGAAAATGTATTATTTTCATCTTATTTTGTTTGTTTTTCTAATAAAAATTTCAAAATAACCCTATTTCCCTTGATATTTTGATTTTTTTGATCTGAAATATGAAATTGCAGTTTTATTTTCATTTTATTTTGTCTTCTTCAATTGAAAAATTTAAAAATAAACTCATTTCCTTGATATTTTCCTTTTTTTTAGAATCAGAAATATAAAAATGTGCTTTATTTTCATCTTATTTTGTCTTTTTCAATAAAAATTTCAAAATAACCATGTTTCCCTTGATATTTTCTCTTTTTTGATCTGAAATATAAAATGCAGTTTTATTTTCGTCTTATTTAGTCTTTTCAAAAATTTCAAATTACCTTGTTTCCCTTGATATTTTCACTTTTTGTTCGAAATATGGAAATGTGCTTTATTTTCATCTTATTTTATTTTTTCAATAAAAATTTCAAAATAACCTACTCTTGATATTTTCACTTTTTGAATCTGAAATATGAAAATGTGCTTTTATTTTCATCTTATTTTGTCTTTTTCATTAAAAATTTCAAATAACCTTGTTTCCCTTGATATTTTCTCTTTTTTTAATCTGAAATATGAAAATGTGCTTTATTTTCACCTTATTTTGTCTTTTTTCAATAAAAAATTTCAAAATAAATTAAATGTTTCCCTTGATATTTTCTCTTTTTGATCTGAAATATGAAATTGCAGTTTTGAATTTCATCTTATTTTGTCTTTTTTCAATAAAAATTTCAAAATAACCATGTTTCCTTTGATATTTTCCCTTTTTTGATCTGAAATATAAAAATGTGCTTTATTTTCATCTGATTTTTGTTCAATAAAAAATTTCGAAATAACCTTGTTTCCCTTGATATTTTCTACTTTAATCTGAAATATGAATGTGTTTTATTTTCATCTTATTTTGTCTTTTTCAATAAAAATTTCAAAATAACCTTGTTTCTGATATGTCATTTTTTAATCTGAAATATGAAAATGTGCTTTATTTTCATCTCATTTTGTCTTTTTTCAATAAAAAATTTAAAAATAACCTTGTTTCCCTTGATATTTACTCTTTTTTAGTCTGGAATATGAAATGTAAGCATATTTTCATCTTATTTTGTTTTTTTTCAATAAAAAATTTCAAAATAACTCCTTTTCCTTGATATTTTCACTTTTTTAATCTGAAATATAAAAATGTGTTATATTTTCTTTCTCATCTTATTTTGTTTTTTTAATAAAATTTCAAAACAACCTTTTTTTCCTTGATATTTTCACTTTTTTAATCTGGAAATATGAAAATGTCTCCTTTATTTTCATCTTATTTTGTCTTTTCTCAATAAAAAATTTCAAAAATAACCTTGTTTCCGTTGATATTTTTCTTTAATCTTAGAAAATATAAAATGTGCTTTATTTTCTATCTTATTTTGTCTTTTTTCAAAAAAAATTTCAAAATAACCTTGTTTCCCTTGATATTTTCACTTTTTAATCTTAGAAATATGAAAATGTGCTTTATTTTTCATTCTTTATTTTGAGGTTGTTTTTTCTAATAAAAATTTCAAAATAACTCCTGTTTCCTTGATATTTTCACTTTTTTTATCTGAAATATGAAAATGTGTTTTTATTTTCATTTTATTTTGTCTTTCTTCAATGAAAAATTTAAAAATAACCGTATTCTCAGATATTTTCTTTTAATCAAAATATAAAAAAATGTGCTTTATTTTCATCTTATTTTTGTTTTTTCAATAAAATTTCAAAATAACCATGTTTCCTTTGATATTTTCTCTTTTTTGATCTGAAATATAAAAATGTGCTTTGTTTTCATCTTATTTAGTCTTTCTTCAATAAAAATTTCAAAATAACCTTGTTTCCTTTGATATTTTCACTTTTTGAAACTGAAATATGAAAATGTGCTTTATTTTCATCTTATTCTGTCTCTTTTTCACAAAAAATTTCAAAATAAACTGCTTTCTGGATATGTTCACTTTCTTTTGAATCTGAAATATAAAATGTTTTATTTTCATCTTATTTTGTCTTTTTTCAATAAAAATTTCAAAATAACCTTTGTTTCCCTTGATATTTTCTCTTTTTTAATCTGAAATATGAAAATGTGCTTTATTTTCACCTTATTTTGTCTTTTTTCAATAAAAATTTCAAAATAACAATGTTTCCCTTGATATTTTCACTTTTTTGATCTGAAATATGAAATTGTGTTTTTATTTTCATCTTATTTTGTCATTTTTCATAAAAATTTCAAAATAACTATGTTTCCCTTGATATTTTCTCTTTTTTGATCTGAAATATAAAAATGTGCTTTATTTTCATCTATTTGTCTTTTCAATAAAAATTTCAAATAACCTTGTTTCCTTTGATATTTTCACTTTTTTGAATCTGAAATATGAAAATGTGCTTTATTTTCATCTTATTTTGTCTTTTTCAATAAAAATTTCAAAATAACCTTATTTCCTGATATGTTTACTTTTTGAATCTGAAATATGAAATGTGCTTTATTTTCATCTCATTTTGTCTTTTTTCAAAAAAAATTTAAAAATAACCTTTTTTCCCTTGATATTTACTCTTTAGTCTGGAATATGAAAATTGTACATATTCATCTTATTTTATTTTTTCACAAAAATTTCAAAATAACCTTTTTCCCTGATATTTTTCAATTTTCTTGTCTGAAATATAAAAATGTGCTATATTTTCATCTTATTTTGTTTTTTTTTTAATGAAAAATTTCAAAATAACCTTTTTCCTTGATATTTTCACTTTTTTAATCTGAAATATGAAATGTGCTTTATTTTCATCTTATTTTGTCTTTTCAATAAAAATTTCAAAATAACCTTGTTTCCGATATTTTCTTTTTAATCTGAAATATAAAAATGTGCTTTATTTTCATCTATTTTGTCTTTTTCTCAATAAAAATTTCAAAATAACCTTGTTTCCCTTGATATTTTCACTTTTTTAATCTGAAATATAAAAATGTGCTTTATTTTCAACTTATCTTGTCTTTTTCAATAAAAATTTCAAAATAACCTTGTTTCACTAGATATTTTTACTTTTTTAATCTGAAATATGAAAATGTGTTTTTTATTTTCATCTTATTTTGTCTTTTTTCAAATAAAAAATTCCAAAATAACCTTGTTTCCCTTGATATACTCACTTTTTAATATGAAATATGAAATGTGCTTTATTTTCATCTTATTTTGTTTGTTTTTTCAATAAAAAATTTCAAAATAACCTTGTTTCCCTTGATATTTTCACTTTTTTTATCTATAGAAAATGTGCTTTATTTTCATTTTATTTTGTTCTTTTTCAATGAAAAATTTAAAAATAACTGTATTTCCCTTGATATTTTCTTTAATTCAGAAATATAAAAATGCTTTTTTATTTTCATCTTATTTTGTCTTTTCAATAAAATTTCAAAATAACCTTGTTTCCTTGATATTTTCTCTTTTAATCTGAAATAGAAATGTGCTTTATTTTCACCTTATTTTGTCTTTTCAATAAAATTTTCTCAAAATAACAATGTTTCCCTTGATATTTTCTCTTTTTTTAATCTGAAATATAAAAATGTGCTTTATTTTCAACTTATTTTGTCTTTTCAATAAAAATTTCAAAATAACCTTGTTTCCCTAGATATTTTTACTTTTTAATCTGAAATATGAAAATGTTCTTTATTTCTACCTTATTTGTCTTTTTTTAATAAAAAATTTCAAAATAACCTTGTTTCCGTTGACATTTTCACTTTTTTAATCTGAAATCAGAAAATGTTCTTTATTTTCATCTTATTTTGTATTTTTTCAATAAAAAATTTCAAAATAACCTTGTTTCCCTTGATATTTTCTCTTTTTTAATCTGAAATATGAAAATGTGCTTTACTTTCATCTTATTTTGTCTTTTCTCAATAAAAAATTTCAAAATAACCTTGTTTCCCTTGATATTTTCACTTTTTTAATCTGAAATATGAAAATGTGCTTTATTTTCATCTTATTTTGTCTTTTTTCAATAAAAAATTTTAAAATAACGTTGTTTCCCTTGATATATTCACTTTTTTAATCTGAAATATTAAAATGTGCTTTATTTTCATCTTATTTTGTCTTTTTTCAATAAAAAATTTTAAATTAACGTTGTTTCCCTTGATATATTCACTTTTTTAATCTGAATTATGAAAATGTGCTTTATTTTCATCTTATTTTGTCTTTTCTCAATAAAAAATTTCAAAATAACCTTGTTTCCCTTGATATTTTCACTTTTTTAATCTGAAATATGAAAATGTGCTTTATTTTCATCTTATTTTGTCTTTTTTCAATAAAAAATTCCAAAATAACCTTGTTTCCCTTGATATACTCACTTTTTTAATCTGAAATATGAAAATGTGCTTTATTTTCATCTTATTTTGTTTGTTTTTTCAATAAAAAATTTCAAAATAACCTTGTTTCCCTTGATATTTTCACTTTTTTTATCTGAAATATGAAAATGTGCTTTATTTTCATTTTATTTTGTCTTTTTTCAATGAAAAATTTAAAAATAACCTTGTTTCCCTTGATATTTTCACTTTTTTAATCTGAAATATGAAAATGTGCTTTATTTTCATCTTATTTTGTCTTTTTTCAATAAAAACTTTTAAAATAACCTTGTTTCCTTGATATTTTCTCTTTTTTGATCTGAAATATGAAAATGTGCTTTATTTTCACCTTATTTTGTCTTTTTTCAATAAAAAATTTCAAAATAACAATGTTTCCCTTGATATTTTCTCTTTTTTGATCTGAAATATGAAATTGTGCTTTATTTTCATCTTATTTTGTCTTTTTTCAATAAAAATTTCAAAATAACCATGTTTCCCTTGATATTTTCTCTTTTTTGATCTGAAATATAAAAATGTGCTTTATTTTCATCTTATTTTGTCTTTCTTCAATAAAAAATTTCGAAATAACCTTGTTTCCCTTGATATTTTCACTTTTTGAATCTGAAATATGAAAATGTGCTTTTATTTTCATCTTATTTTGTCTTTTTTCAATAAAAAATTTCAAAATAACCTTGTTTCCCTTGATATGTTTACTTTTTGAATCTGAAATATGAAAATGTGCTTTATTTTCATCTCATTTTGTCTTTTTCAATAAAAAATTTAAAAATAACCTTGTTTCCCTTGATTTTTACTCTTTTTTAGTCTGGAATATGAAAATGTGCTATATTTTCATCTTATTTTGTTTTTTTTCAATAAAAAATTTCAAAATAACCTTTTTTCCCGTGATATTTTCACTTTTTTAATCTGAAATATAAAAATGTGCTATATTTTCATCTTATTTTGTTTTTTTTTTAATGAAAAATTTCAAAATAACCTTTTTTCCCTTGATATTTTCACTTTTTTAATCTGAAATATGAAAATGTTCTTTATTTTCATCTTATTTTGTCTTTTCTCAATAAAAAATTTCAAAATAACCTTGTTTCCGTTGATATTTTCTCTTTTTTAATCTGAAATATAAAAATGTGCTTTATTTTCATCTTATTTTGTCTTTTTTCAATAAAAAATTTCAAAATAACCTTGTTTCCCTTGATATTTTCACTTTTTTAATCTGAAATATAAAAATGTGCTTTATTTTCAACTTATTTTGTCTTTTTCAATAAAAAATTTCAAAATAACCTTGTTTCCCTAGATATTTTTACTTTTTTAATCTGAAATATGAAAATGTGTTTATTTTCATCTTATTTTGTCTTTTTTCAATAAAAAATTCCAAAATAACCTTGTTTCCCTTGATATACTCAATTTTTAATCTGAAATATGAAAATGTGCTTTATTTTCATCTTATTTTGTTTGTTTTTTCAATAAAAAATTTCAAAATAACCTTGTTTCCCTTGATATTTTCACTTTTTTTATCTGAAATATGAAAATGTGCTTTATTTTCATTTTATTTTGTCTTTTTTCAATGAAAAATTTAAAAATAACCGTATTTCCCTTGATATTTTCTCTTTTTTAATCAGAAATATAAAAATGTGCTTTATTTTCATCTTATTTTGTCTTTTTTCAATAAAAAATTTCAAAATAACCTTGTTTCCTTGATATTTTCTCTTTTTTAATCTGAAATATGAAAATGTGCTTTATTTTCACCTTATTTTGTCTTTTTTCAATAAAAAATTTCAAAATAACAATGTTTCCCTTGATATTTTCTCTTTTTTGATCTGAAATATGAAATTGTGCTTTATTTTCATCTTATTTTGTCTTTTTTCAATAAAAATTTCAAAATAACCATGTTTCCCTTGATATTTTCTCTTTTTTGATCTGAAATATAAAAATGTGCTTTATTTTCATCTTATTTTGTCTTTCTTCAATAAAAAATTTCGAAATAACCTTGTTTCCCTTGATATTTTCACTTTTTGAATCTGAAATATGAAAATGTGCTTTATTTTCATCTTATTTTGTCTTTTTTCAATAAAAAATTTCAAAATAACCTTTTTTCCCTTGATATGTTTACTTTTTGAATCTGAAATATGAAAATGTGCTTTATTTTCATCTCATTTTGTCTTTTTTCAATAAAAAATTTAAAAATAACCTTGTTTCCCTTGATTTTTACTCTTTTTTAGTCTGGAATATGAAAATGTGCTATATTTTCATCTTATTTTGTTTTTTTTTCAATAAAAAATTTCAAAATAACCTTTTTTCCCGTGATATTTTCACTTTTTTAATCTGAAATATAAAAATGTGCTATATTTTCATCTTATTTTGTTTTTTTTTTAATGAAAAATTTCAAAATAACCTTTTTTCCCTTGATATTTTCACTTTTTTAATCTGAAATATGAAAATGTTCTTTATTTTCATCTTATTTTGTCTTTTCTCAATAAAAAATTTCAAAATAACCTTGTTTCCGTTGATATTTTCTCTTTTTTTAATCTGAAATATAAAAATGTGCTTTATTTTCATCTTATTTTGTCTTTTTTCAATAAAAAATTTCAAAATAACCTTGTTTCCCTTGATATTTTCACTTTTTTAATCTGAAATATAAAAATGTGCTTTATTTTCAACTTATTTTGTCTTTTTCAATAAAAAAATTTCAAAATAACCTTGTTTCCCTAGATATTTTTACTTTTTTAATCTGAAATATGAAAATGTGCTTTATTTTCATCTTATTTTGTCTTTTTTCAATAAAAAATTCCAAAATAACCTTGTTTCCCTTGATATACTCAATTTTTAATCTGAAATATGAAAATGTGTTTATTTTCATCTTATTTTGTTTGTTTTTTCAATAAAAATTTCAAAATAACCTTGTTTCCCTTGATATTTTCACTTTTTTTATCTGAAATATGAAAATGTGCTTGTATTTTCATTTTATTGTCTTTCAATGAAAAATTTAAAAATAACCGTATTTCCCTTTGATATTTTCTTTTATCCAGAAATATAAAAATGTGTGCTTTATTTTCATCTTATTTTGTCTTTTTCAATAAAAATTTCAAAATAACCTTGTTTCCTTGATATTTTCTCTTTTTAATCTGAAATATGAAAATGTGCTTTATTTTCACCTTATTTTGTCTTTTTTCAATAAAATTTCAAAATAACAATGTTTCCTTTGATATTTTTCTCTTTTTGATCTGAAATATGAAATTGTGCTTTATTTTCATCTTATTTTTGTCTTTTCAATAAAAAATTTCAAAATAACCATGTTTCCCTTGATATTTTCTCTTTTTTGATCTGAAATATAAAAATGTGCTTTATTTTCATCTTATTTTGTCTTTCTTCAATAAAAAATTTCAAATAACCTTGTTTCCCTTGATATTTTCACTTTTTGAATCTGAAATATGAAAATGTGTTTTATTTTCATCTTATTTGTCTTTTCAATAAAAAATTTCAAAAATAACCTTTTTTCCTTTGATATGTTTACTTTTTGAATCTGAAATATAAAAATGTGCTTTATTTTCTCATCTCATTTGTCTTTTTTCAATAAAAAATTTAAAAATAACCTTGTTTCCTTTGATTTTTACTCTTTTAAGTCTGGAAGGTGAAAATGCTATATTTTCATCTTATTTTGTTTTTTTTTCAATAAAAAATTTCAAAATAACCTTTTTTCCTTTGATATTTTCACTTTTTTAATCTGAAATATAAAAATGTGCTATAGTTTCATCTTATTTGTTTTTTTTTTAATAAAAAAATTTCAAAATAACCTTTTTCCCTTGATATTTTCACTTTTAATCTGAAATATGAAAATGTTCTTTTATTTTCATCTTATTTTGTTCTTCTCAATAAAAAATTTCAAAATAACCTTGTTTCCGTTGATATTTTCTTTTTTTAATCTGAAATATAAAAATGTGCTTTATTTTCATCTTATTTTGTCTTTTTTCAATAAAAAATATCAAAATAACCTTGTTTCCCTTGATATTTTCACTTGAATTTGAAATATGAAAATGTGCTTTATTTTCATCTTATTTTGTTTGTTTTTTCAATAAAAATTTCAAAATAACCTTGTTTCCCTTGATATTTTCACTTTTTTTATCTGAAATATGAAAATGTGCTTTATTTTCATTTTATTTTGTCTTTCTTCAATGAAAAATTTAAAAATAACCGTATTTCCCTTGATATTTTCTCTTTTTTAATCAGAAATATAAAAATGTGTTTTTTATTTTCATCTTATTTGTCTTTTTTCAATAAAAAATTTCAAAATAACCATGTTTCCCTTGATATTTTCTCTTTTTTGATCTGAAATATAAAATGTGCTTTATTTCATCTTATTTAGTCTTTCTTTCAATAAAAAATTTCAAAATAACCTTGTTTCCCTTGATATTTTCTCTTTTGTCATTTGAAATATAAAAATGTGTTATATTTTCATCTTATTTTGTCTTTTTTTAATAAAAATTTCAAAATAACCTTGTTTCCTTTGATATACTCACTTTTTAATCTGAAATATGAAAATGTGCTTTATTTTCATCTTATTTTGTTTTTCTCAATAAAAATTTCAAAATAACCTTGTTTCCCTTGATATTTTCACTTTTTTATCTGAAATATGAAAATGTGCTTTATTTTCTCTTATCTCATTTTGTCTTTTTTTTTTCAATAAAATTTTAAAAATAACCTTGTTTCCCTTGATTTTTACTCTTTTAGTCTGGAATATGAAAATGTGCTATATTTTCATCTTATTTTGTTTTTTTCCACAAAATTTCAAAATAACCTTTTTCCCTTGATATTTTCACTTTTTTAATCTGAAATATAAAAATGTGTTATAGTTTCATCTTATTTTGTTTTTTTTAATAAAAATTTCAAAATAACCTTTTTCCCCTTGATATTTTCACTTTTTAATCTGAAATATGAAAATGTTCTTTATTTTCATCTTATTTTGTCTTTCCTCAATAAAAATTTCAAAATAACCTTGTTTCCGTTGATATTTTCTTTAATCTGAAATATAAAAATGTGCTTTATTTTCATCTTATTTTGTCTTTTTTCAATAAAAATTTCAAAATAACCTTGTTTCCCTTGATATTTTCACTTTTTAATCTGAAATATGAAAATGTGCTTTATTTTCTCATCTTATTTTGTTTGTTTTTTCAATAAAAAATTTCAAAATAAACTTGTTTCTATATTTACTTTTTTTATCTGAAATATGAAAATGTGTTTTATTTTCATTTTATTTTGTCTTTCTTCAATGAAAAATTTAAAAATAACCGTATTTCCCTGATATTTTCTCTTTTAATCAGAAATATAAAAATGTGCTTTATTTTCATCTTATTTTGTCTTTTTTCAATAAAAAATTTCAAAATAACCATGTTTCCCTTGATATTTTTCTTTTGATCTGAAATATAAAAATGTGCTTTATTTTCATCTTATTTAGTCTTTCTTCAATAAAAAATTCAACCTTGTTTCCCTTTGGATATTTTCTTTGTCATTTGAAATATAAAAATGCTATATTTTCATCTATTTTGTCTTTTTTTAATAAAAAAATTTCAAAATAACCTTGTTTCCCTTGATATACTCACTTTTTTTAGTCTGAAATATGAAAATGTGCTTTATTTTCATCTTATTTTGTCTTTTCTCAATAAAAAATTTCAAAATAACCTTGTTTCCCTTGGATATTTTCACTTTTTAATCTGAAATATGAAAATGTGTTTATTTTCATCTTATTTTGTCTTTTTCAAATAAAAAAATTCCAAAATAACCTTGTTTCCTTTGATATACTCACTTTTTTTTAATCTGAAATATGAAAATGTGCTTTATTTTCATCTTATTTTGTTTGTTTTTTCAATAAAAAATTTCAAAATAACCTTGTTTCCCTTGATATTTTCACTTTTTTATCTGAAATATAAAAATGTGCTTTATTTTCATTTTATTTTGTCTTTTCAATGAAAATTTAAAAATAACCTTGTTTCCCTTGATATTTTCACTTTTTTAATCTGAAATATGAAAATGTGCTTTATTTTCATCTTATTTTGTCTTTTTTCAATAAAAAATTTCAAAATAACCTTGTTTCCTTGATATTTTCTCTTTTTTTAATCTGAAATATGAAAATGTGCTTTATTTTCACCTTATTTTGTCTTTTTTCAATAAAAATTTCAAAATAACAATGTTTCTTGATATTTTCTCTTTTTTGATCTGAAATATGAAATTGTGCTTTATTTTCATCTTATTTTATCTTTCTTCAATAAAAAATTTCGAAATAACCTTGTTTCCCTTGATATTTTCACTTTTTTTGAATCTGAAATATAAAAATGTGCTTTATTTTCATCTTATTTTGTCTTTCTCTTCAATAAAAATTTCAAAATAACCTTGTTTCCCTTGATATTTTCACTTTTTTGAATCTGAAATATGAAAATGTGCTTTATTTTCATCTCATTTTGTCTTTTTCAATAAAAATTAAAATTAACCTTTTTGTTTCTGATTTTTACTCTTTTTTTGTCTGGAATATGAAAATGTGTGCTATATTTTCATCTTATTTTGTTTTTTTTCAATAAAAAATTTCAAAATAACCTTTTCCCTTGATATTTTCACTTTTTTTAATCTGAAATATAAAAATGTGCTATATTTTCATCTTATTTTGTTTTTTTTAATAAAAAATTTCAAAATAACCATTTTTCCCTTGATATTTTCACTTTTTTAATCTGAAATATGAAAATGTTCTTTATTTTCATCTTATTTTGTTCTTCTCTCAATAAAAATTTCAAAATAACCTTGTTTCCATGGATATTTTTACTTTTTTAATCTGAAATATAAAAATGTCCTTTATTTTCATCTTATTTTGTCCTTTCAAATAAAAAATTTCAAAATAACCTTGTTTCCCTTGATATTTTCTCTTTTTTAATATGAAATATAAAAATGTGCTTTATTTTCATCTTATTTTGTCTTTTTTCAGTTAAAAATTTCAAAATAACCTTGTTTCCCTTGATATTTTTTCTTTTTTTAATCTGAAATATAAAAATGTGCTATATTTTCCATCTTATTTTGTCTTTTTTTAATAAAAATTTCAAAATAACCTTGTTTCTGGATATTTTCACTTTTTTAATCTGAAATATGAAAATGTTCTTTATTTTCATCTTATTTTGTCCTTTCTCAACAAAAATTTCAAATAACCTTGTTTCCTTGGATATTTTCACTTTTTTATCTGAAATATGAAAATGTGCTTTATTTTCATCTTATTTTGTCTTTTTTCAATGAAAAAATTTAAAAATAACCTTGTTTCCTTTGATATTTTCACTTTAATCTGAAATATGAAAATGTGCTTTTATTTTCATCTTATTTTGTCTTTTTCTCAATAAAAAATTTCAAAATAACCTTGTTTCCTTGATATTTTCTCTCTTTTTTTAATCTGAAATATGAAAATGTGCTTTATTTTCACCTTATTTTGTCTTTTTTTTCAATAAAAAAATTTCAAAATAACAATGTTTCCCTTGATATTTTCTCTTTTTGATCTGAAATATGAAATTGTGCTTTATTTTCATCTTATTTGTCTTTTTTCAATAAAAAATTTCAAAATAACCATGTTTCCCTTGATATTTTCTCTTTTTTTGATCTGAAATATAAAAATGTGCTTTATTTTCATCTTATTTTGTCTTTCTTCAATAAAAAATTTCAAATAACCTTGTTTCCCTTGATATTTTCACTTTTTGAATCTGAAATATGAAAATGTGTTTTATTTTCATCTTATTTTGTCTTTTTCAATAAAAAATTTCAAAATAACCTTGTTTCTATGTTTACTTTTTTTTGAATCTGAAAGAAAATGCTTTATTTTCATCTCATTTTGTTCTTTTTCAATAAAAAATTTAAAAATAACCTTTGTTTCCCTTGATTTTTACTCTTTTTTAGTCTGGAATATAAAAATGTGCTTTATTTTCATCTTATTTTGTATTTTTTCAATAAAAAATTTCAAAATAACCTTGTTTCCCTTGATATTTCCTCTTTTTTTAATCTGAAATATAAAAATGTGCTTTATTTTCATCTTATTTTGTTCTTTCTCAATAAAAATTTTAAATAACCTTGTTTCCGTTGATATTTTCTCTTTTTTAATCTGAAATATGAATATGTGCTATATTTTCATCTTATTTTGTTTTTTCAATAAAAAATTTCAAAATAACCTTGTTTCCCTTGATATTTTCACTTTTATAATCTGAAACATGAAAATGTTCTTTATTTTCATCTTATTTTGTCTTTTTCTCAATAAAAATTTCAAAATAACCTTGTTTCCCTTGATATTTTCTCTTTTTTAAACTGAAATATAAAAATGTGCTTTATTTTCATCTTATTTTGTCTTTTTTCAATAAAAAAATTTCAAAATAACCTTTGTTTCCCTTGATATTTCCTCTTTTAATCTGAAATATAAAAATGTGTTTATTTTTCTATCTTATTTGTCTTTTCTCAATAAAAAATTTCAAAATAACCTTTGTTTCCTTTGATATTTTCACTTTTAATCTGAAATATGAAAATGTGTTTATTTTCATCTTATTTTGTCTTTTTTCAATAAAAAATTTCAAAATAACCTTGTTTCCCTTGATATTTTTACTTTTTTAATCTGAAATATAAAAATGTTCTTTATTTTCATCTTATTTTGTCCTTTCTAAATAAAAAATTTCAAAATAACCTTGTTTCCCTTGATATTTTCTCTTTTTTAATCTGAAATATAAAAATGTGCTTTATTTTCATCTTATTTTATCTTTTTTTCAGTTAAAAATTTCAAAATAACCTTGTTTCCCTTGATATTTTTTCTTTTTTTAATCTGAAATATAAAAATGTGCTATATTTCCATCTTATTTTGTCTTTTTTTAATAAAAATTTCAAAATAAACTTTGTTTCCCTTGATATTTTCACTTTTTTAATCTGAAATATGAAAATGTTCTTTATTTTCATCTTATTTTGTCCTTTCTCAATAAAAATTTCAAAAATAACCTTGTTTCCCTTGATATTTTCACTTTTTTATCTGAAATATGAAAATGTGCTTTATTTTCATCTTATTTTGTCTTTTTTCAATGAAAAATTTAAAAATAACCTTGTTTCCCTTGATATTTTCACTTTTTTAATCTGAAATATGAAAAAATGTGCTTTATTTTCATCTTATTTTGTCTTTTTTCAATAAAAAATTTCAAAAATAACCTTGTTTCCTTGATATTTTCTCT
Source organism: Ascarosepion bandense (assembly GCA_037127315.1). Classification (NCBI taxonomy): domain Eukaryota; kingdom Metazoa; phylum Mollusca; class Cephalopoda; order Sepiida; family Sepiidae; genus Ascarosepion; species Ascarosepion bandense. The sequence continues at coordinate 16,197 of JBBBDQ010002450.1, read as the reverse complement.
TTTTTAATCTGAAATATGAAAATGTGTTTTATTTTCACCTTATTTTGTCTTTTTTCAATAAAAAATTTCAAAATAACAATGTTTCCCTTGATATTTTCTCTTTTTTTATCTGAAATATGAAATGTGCTTATTTTCATCTTATTTTTATCTTTTTTCAATAAAAAATTTCAAAATAACCATGTTTCCCTTGATATTTTTCTTTTTGATCTGAAATATAAAAATGTGCTTTATTTTCATCTTATTTTGTCTTTCTTCAATAAAAAATTTCAAATAACCTTGTTTCCCTTGATATTTTCACTTTTTGAATCTGAAATATGAAAATGTGTTTTTATTTTCATCTTATTTTTGTCTTTTTCAATAAAAAATTTCAAAATAACCTTGTTTCCCTTGATATGTTTACTTTTTGAATCTGAAATATGAAAATGTGCTTTATTTTCATCTCATTTTGTCTTTTTTCAATAAAAAATTTAAAAATAACCTTGTTTCCTTGGATTTTTACTCTTTTTAGTCTGAATATAAAAATGCTTTATTTTCATCTTATTTTGTATTTTTTCAATAAAAAATTTCAAAATAACCTTGTTTCCCTTGATATTTTCACTTTTTTAATCTGAAATATAAAAATGTGCTTTATTTTCAAATTATTTTGTCTTTTTCAATAAAAATTTCAAAATAACCTTGTTTCCCTAGATATTTTTACTTTTTTTTAATCTGAAATATGAAAATGTGCTTTATTTTCATCTTATTTTGTTTGTTTTTTCAATAAAATTTCAAAATAACCTTGTTTCCCTTGATATTTTCACTTTTTTTTATCTGAAATATGAAAATGTGCTTTATTTTCATTTTATTTTGTCTTTTTTCAATGAAAAATTTAAAAAATAACCTTGTTTCCCTTGATATTTTCACTTTTTTTAATCTGAAATATGAAAATGTGCTTTATTTTCATCTTATTTTGTCTTTTTTCAATAAAAAATTTCAAAATAACCTTGTTTCCTTGATATTTTCTCTTTTTTAATCTGAAATATGAAAATGTGCTTTATTTTCACCTTATTTTTGTCTTTTTTCAATAAAAATTTCAAAATAACAATGTTTCCCTTGATATTTTTCTTGATCTGAAATATGAAATTGTGTTTTTACTTTCATCTTATTTGTCTTTTTCAATAAAAATTCTAAAATAACCATGTTTCCTTTGATATTTTCTCTTTTTTTATCTGAAATATAAAATGTGCTTATTTTCATCTTATTTTATCTTTCTTCAATAAAAAATTTCGAAATAACCTTGTTTCCCTTGATATTTTCACTTTTTGAATCTGAAATATAAAAATGTGCTTTATTTTCATCTTTATTTTGTCTTTCTTCAATAAAAAATTTCAAAATAACCTTGTTTCCCTTGATATTTTCACTTTTTGAATCTGAAATATGAAAATGTGCTTTATTTTCATCTCATTTTGTCTTTTCAATAAAAATTTAAAATTAACCTTGTTTCCTTTGATTTTTACTCTTTTTTTGTCTGAATATGAAAATGTGCTATATTTTCATCTTATTTTGTTTTTTTTCAATAAAAATTTCAAAATAACCTTTTTTTCCCTTGATATTTTCACTTTTAATCTGAAATATAAAAATGTGCTATATTTTCATCTTATTTTGTTTTTTTTTTAATAAAAAATTTCAAAATAAACTGTTTTTCCCTTGATATTTTCACTTTTTTTAATCTGAAATATGAAAATGTTCTTTTATTTTCATCTTATTTTGTCTTTTCTCAATAAAAAATTTCAAAATAACCTTGTTTCCGTTGATATTTTCTCTTTTTAATCTGAAATATGAATATGTGCTATATTTTCATCTTATTTTGTCTTTTTTCAATAAAAAATTTCAAAATAACCTTGTTTCCCTTGATATTTCACTTTTTTAATCTGAAACATGAAAATGTTCTTTATTTTCATCTTATTTTGTCTTTTCTCAATAAAAATTTCAAAATAACCTTGTTTCCCTTGATATTTTCTCTTTTTTTAAACTGAAATATAAAAATGCTTTATTTCTTTGCACTTATTTGTCTTTTTTCAATAAAAAATTTCAAAATAACCTTGTTTCCCTTGATATTTCTCTTTTTTAATCTGAAATATAAAAATGTGCTTTATTTTCATCTTATTTTGTCTTTTCTCAATAAAAAATTTCAAAATAACCTTGTTTCCCTTGATATTTTTGACTTTTTTTGTCTGAAATATGAAAATGTGCTTTATTTTCATCTTATTTTGTCTTTTTTCAATAAAAAATTTCAAAATAACCTTGTTTCCCTTGATATTTTTACTTTTTTAATCTGAAATATAAAAATGTTCTTTATTTTCATCTTATTTTGTCCTTTCTAAATAAAAAATTTCAAAATAACCTTTGTTTCTGATATTTTCTCTTTAATCTGAAATATAAAAATGTGCTTTATTTTCATCTTATTTTGTCTTTTTTCAGTTAAAAAAAATTTCAAAATAACCTTGTTTCCCTTGATATTTTTTTCTTTTTTTAATCTGAAATATAAAAATGTGCTATATTTCCATCTTATTTGTCTTTTTTTAATAAAAAATTTCAAAATAACCTTGTTTCCCTTGATATTTTCACTTTTTTAATCTAAATATGAAAATGTTCTTTATTTTCATCTTATTTTGTCTTTTTTCAGTTAAAAATTTCAAAATAACCTTGTTTCCTTGATATTTTCACTTTTTTATCTGAAATATGAAAATGTGCTTTATTTTCATTTTATTTTGTCTTTTTTCAATGAAAAATTTAAAAATAACCTTTGTTTCTGATATTTTCACTTTTTAATTGAAATATGAAAATGTGCTTTATTTTCATCTTATTTTGTCTTTTTTCAATAAAAATTTCAAAATAACCTTGTTTCCTTGATATTTTCTTTCTTTAATCTGAAATATGAAAATGTGCTTTATTTTCACCTTATTTTGTCTTTTTTCAATAAAAATTTCAAAAATAACAATGTTTCCCTTGATATTTTCTCTTCTTTTTGATCTTGAAATATGAAATTGTGCTTTATTTTCATCTTATTTTGTCTTTTTTCAATAAAAAATTTCAAAATAACCATGTTTCCCTTGATATTTTCTCTTTTTGATCTGAAATATAAAAATGTGCTTTATTTTCATCTTATTTTGTCTTTTCAATAAAAATTTCAAAAATAACCTTGTTTCCCTTGATATTTTTCACTTTTTGAATCTGAAATATGAAAATGGAAGCTTTATTTTCATCTCATTTTGTCTTTTTTCAATAAAAAATTTAAAAATAACCTTGTTTCCCTTGATTTTACTCTTTTTTAGTCTGGAATATAAAATGTGCTTTATTTTCATCTTATTTTGTCTTTTTTCAATAAAAATTTCAAAATAACCTTGTTTCCCTTGATATTTTCACTTTTTTAATCTGAAATATAAAAATGTGCTTTGTTTTCAACTTATTTTGTCTTTTTCAATAAAAATTTCAAAATAACCTTGTTTCCCTAGATATTTTTACTTTTTTAATCTGAAATATGAAAATGTGCTTTATTTTCATCTTATTTTGTCTTTTTTCAATAAAATATTTCAAAATAACCTTGTTTCCTTTGATATACTCACTTTTTTAATCTGCAATATGAAAATGTGCTTTATTTTCATCTTATTTTGTCTTTTCTCAATAAAAAATTTCAAAATAACCTTGTTTCCCTTGATATTTTCACTTTTTTAATCTGAAATATGAAAATGTGCTTTATTTTCATCTTATTTTGTCTTTTTTCAATAAAAAATTTCAAAATATCCTTGTTTCCCTTGATATTTTCTCTATTGTCATTTGAAATATAAAAATGTGCTATATTTTCATCTTATTTTGTCTTTTTTTAATAAAAAATTTCAAAATAACCTTGTTTCCCTTGATATACTCACTTTTTTTAATCTGAAATATGAAAATGTGCTTTATTTTCATCTTATTTTGTCTTTTCTCAATAAAAAATTTCAAAATAACCTTGTTTCCCTTGATATTTTCACTTTTTTAATCTGAAATATGAAAATGTGTTTTTTTTATTTTCATCTTATTTTGTCTTTTTTCAATAAAAAATTCCAAAATAACCTTGTTTCCCTTGATATACTCACTTTTTTAATCTGAAATATGAAAATGTGCTTTATTTTCATCTTATTTTGTTTGTTTTTTCAATAAAAAAATTCAAAATAACAATGTTTCCCTTGATATTTTCACTTTTTTAATCTGAAATATGAAAATGTGCTTTATTTTCATCTTATTTTGTCTTTTTTTCAATAAAAAATTTCAAAATAACCTTGTTTCCTTGATATTTTCTTTTTTAATCTGAAATATGAAAATGTGCTTTATTTTCACCTTATTTTGTCTTTTTTCAATAAAAAATTTCAAAATAACAATGTTTCCCTTGATATTTTCTCTTTTTTGATCTGAAATATGAAATTGTGCTTTATTTTCATCTTATTTTGTCTTTTTTCAATAAAAAATTTCAAAATAACCATGTTTCCCTTGATATTTTCTCTTTTTTGATCTGAAATATAAAAATGTGCTTTATTTTCATCTTATTTTGTCTTTCTTCAATAAAAAATTTCGAAATAACCTTGTTTCCCTTGATATTTTCACTTTTTGAATCTGAAATATGAAAATGTGCTTTATTTTCATCTTATTTTGTCTTTTTTCAATAAAAAATTTCAAAATAACCTTGTTTCCCTTGATATGTTTACTTTTTGAATCTGAAATATGAAAATGTGCTTTATTTTCATCTCATTTTGTCTTTTTTCAATAAAAAATTTAAAAATAACCTTGTTTCCCTTGATTTTTACTCTTTTTTAGTCTGGAATATGAAAATGTGCTATATTTTCATCTTATTTTGTTTTTTTTCAATAAAAAATTTCAAAATAACCTTTTTTCCCTTGATATTTTCACTTTTTTAATCTGAAATATAAAAATGTGCTATATTTTCATCTTATTTTGTTTTTTTTTTAATAAAAAATTTCAAAATAACCTTTTTTCCCTTGATATTTTCACTTTTTTAATCTGAAATATGAAAATGTTCTTTATTTTCATCTTATTTTGTCTTTTCTCAATAAAAAATTTCAAAATAACCTTGTTTCCGTTGATATTTTCTCTTTTTTAATCTGAAATATAAAAATGTGCTTTATTTTCATCTTATTTTGTCTTTTTTCAATAAAAAATTTCAAAATAACCTTGTTTCCCTTGATATTTTCACTTTTTTAATCTGAAATATAAAAATGTGCTTTATTTTCATCTTATTTTGTTTGTTTTTTCAATAAAAAATTTCAAAATAACCTTGTTTCCCTTGATATTTTCACTTTTTTTATCTGAAATATGAAAATGTGCTTTATTTTCATTTTATTTTGTCTTTTTTCAATGAAAAATTTAAAAATAACAATGTTTCCCTTGATATTTTCTCTTTTTTGATCTGAAATATGAAATTGTGCTTTATTTTCATCTTATTTTGTCTTTTTTCAATAAAAAATTTCAAAATAACCATGTTTCCCTTGATATTTTCTCTTTTTTGATCTGAAATATAAAAATGTGCTTTATTTTCATCTTATTTTGTCTTTCTTCAATAAAAAATTTTGAAATAACCTTGTTTCCCTTGATATTTTCACTTTTTGAATCTGAAATATGAAAATGTGCTTTATTTTCATCTTATTTTGTCTTTTTTCAATAAAAAATTTCAAAATAACCTTGTTTCCCTTGATATGTTTACTTTTTGAATCTGAAATATGAAAATGTGCTTTATTTTCATCTCATTTTGTCTTTTTTCAATAAAAAATTTAAAAATAACCTTGTTTCCCTTGATTTTTACTCTTTTTTAGTCTGGAATATGAAAATGTGCTATATTTTCATCTTATTTTGTTTTTTTTCAATAAAAAATTTCAAAATAACCTTTTTTCCCGTGATATTTTCTCTTTTTTAATCTGAAATATAAAAATGTGCTATATTTTCATCTTATTTTGTTTTTTTTTTAATGAAAAATTTCAAAATAACCTTTTTTCCCTTGATATTTTCACTTTTTTAATCTGAAATATGAAAATGTTCTTTATTTTCATCTTATTTTATCTTTTCTCAATAAAAAATTTCAAAATAACCTTGTTTCCGTTGATATTTTCTCTTTTTTAATCTGAAATATAAAAATGTGCTTTATTTTCATCTTATTTTGTCTTTTTTCAATAAAAAATTTCAAAATAACCTTGTTTCCCTTGATATTTTCACTTTTTTAATCTGAAATATAAAAATGTGCTTTATTTTCAACTTATTTTGTCTTTTTCAATAAAAAATTTCAAAATAACCTTGTTTCCCTAGATATTTTTACTTTTTTAATCTGAAATATGAAAATGTGCTTTATTTTCATCTTATTTTGTCTTTTTTCAATAAAAAATTCCAAAATAACCTTGTTTCCCTTGATATACTCAATTTTTAATCTGAAATATGAAAATGTGCTTTATTTTCATCTTATTTTGTTTGTTTTTTCAATAAAAAATTTCAAAATAACCTTGTTTCCCTTGATATTTTCACTTTTTTTATCTGAAATATGAAAATGTGCTTTATTTTCATTTTATTTTGTCTTTTTTCAATGAAAAATTTAAAAATAACCGTATTTCCCTTGATATTTTCTCTTTTTTAATCAGAAATATAAAAATGTGCTTTATTTTCATCTTATTTTGTCTTTTTTCAATAAAAAATTTCAAAATAACCTTGTTTCCTTGATATTTTCTCTTTTTTAATCTGAAATATGAAAATGTGCTTTATTTTCACCTTATTTTGTCTTTTTTCAATAAAATATTTCAAAATAACAATGTTTCCCTTGATATTTTCTCTTTTTTGATCTGAAATATGAAATTGTGCTTTATTTTCATCTTATTTTGTCTTTTTTCAATAAAAAATTTCAAAATAACCATGTTTTCCTTGATATTTTCTCTTTTTTGATCTGAAATATAAAAATGTGCTTTATTTTCATCTTATTTTGTCTTTCTTCAATAAAAAATTTCGAAATAACCTTGTTTCCCTTGATATTTTCACTTTTTGAATCTGAAATATGAAAATGTGCTTTATTTTCATCTTATTTTGTCTTTTTTCAATAAAAAATTTCAAAATAACCTTGTTTCCCTTTATATGTTTACTTTTCGAATCTGAAATATGAAAATGTGCTTTATTTTCATCTCATTTTGTCTTTTTTCAATAAAAAATTTAAAAATAACCTTGTTTCTTTTGATTTTTACTCTTTTTTAGTCTGGAATATGAAAATGTGCTATATTTTCATCTTATTTTGTTTTTTTTTCAATAAAAAATTTCAAAATAACCTTTTTTCCCTTGATATTTTCACTTTTTTAATGTGAAATATAAAAATGTGCTATATTTTCATCTTATTTTGTTTTTTTTTTAATAAAAAATTTCAAAATAACCTTTTTTCCCTTGATATTTTCACTTTTTTTAATCTGAAATATGAAAATGTTCTTTATTTTCATCTTATTTTGTCTTTCCTCAATAAAAAATTTCAAAATAACCTTGTTTCCGTTGATATTTTCTCTTTTTTAATCTGAAATATAAAAATGTGCTTTATTTTCATCTTATTTTGTCTTTTTTCAATAAAAAATTTCAAAATAACCTTGTTTCCCTTGATATTTTCACTTTTTTAATCTGAAATATAAAAATGTGCTTTATTTTCAACTTATTTTGTCTTTTTCAATAAAAAATTTCAAAATAACCTTGTTTCCCTAGATATTTTTACTTTTTTAATCTGAAATATGAAAATGTGCTTTATTTTCATCTTATTTTGTCTTTTTTCAATAAAATATTTCAAAATAACCTTGTTTCCCTTGATATACTCACTTTTTTAATCTGCAATATGAAAATGTGCTTTATTTTCATCTTATTTTGTCTTTTCTCAATAAAAAATTTCAAAATAACCTTGTTTCCCTTGATATTTTCACTTTTTAATCTGAAATATGAAAATGTGCTTTATTTTCATCTTATTTTGTCTTTTTTCAATAAAATATTTCAAAATAACCTTGTTTCCCTTGATATTTTCTCTTTGGTCATTTGAAATATAAAAATGTGCTATATTTTCATCTTATTTTGTCTTTTTTTAATAAAAAATTTCAAAATAACCTTGTTTCCCTTGATATACTCACTTTTTTAATCTGAAATATGAAAATGTGCTTTATTTTCATCTTATTTTGTCTTTTCTCAATAAAAATTTCAAAATAACCTTGTTTCCCTTGATATTTTCACTTTTTTAATCTGAAATATGAAAATGTGCTTTATTTTCATCTTATTTTGTCTTTTTTCAATAAAAAATTCCAAAATAACCTTGTTTCCCTTGATATACTCACTTTTTTAATCTGAAATATGAAAATGTGCTTTATTTTCATCTTATTTTGTTTGTTTTTTCAATAAAAAATTTCAAAATAACCTTGTTTCCCTTGATATTTTCACTTTTTTTATCTGAAATATGAAAATGTGCTTTATTTTCATTTTATTTTGTCTTTTTTCAATGAAAAATTTAAAAATAACCTTGTTTCCCTTGATATTTTCACTTTTTTAATCTGCAATATGAAAATGTGCTTTATTTTCATCTTATTTTGTCTTTTTTCAATAAAAAATTTCAAAATAACCTTGTTTCCTTGATATTTTCTCTTTTTTTAATCTGAAATATGAAAATGTGCTTTATTTTCACCTTATTTTGTCTTTTTTCAATAAAAATTTCAAAATAACAATGTTTCCCTTGATATTTTCTCTTTTTTGATCTGAAATATGAAATTGTGCTTTATTTTCATCTTATTTTGTCTTTTTTCAATAAAAAATTTCAAAATAACCATGTTTCCCTTGATATTTTCTCTTTTTTTATCTGAAATATAAAAATGTGCTTTATTTTCATCTTATTTTATCTTTCTTCAATAAAAAATTTCGAAATAACCTTGTTTCCCTTGATATTTTCACTTTTTGAATCTGAAATATAAAAATGTGCTTTATTTTCATCTTATTTTGTCTTTCTTCAATAAAAAATTTCAAAATAACCTTGTTTCCCTTGATATTTTCACTTTTTGAATCTGAAATATGAAAATGTGCTTTATTTTCATCTCATTTTGTCTTTTTTCAATAAAAAATTTAAAATTAACCTTGTTTCCCTTGATTTTGACTCTTTTTTTGTCTGGAATATGAAAATGTGCTATATTTTCATCTTATTTTGTTTTTTTTCAATAAAAAATTTCAAAATAACCTTTTTTCCCTTGATATTTTCACTTTTTTAATCTGAAATATAAAAATGTTCTATATTTTCATCTTATTTTGTTTTTTTTTTAATAAAAAATTTCAAAATAACCGTTTTTCCCTTGATATTTTCACTTTTTTAATCTGAAATATGAAAATGTTCTTTATTTTCATCTTATTTTGTCTTTTCTCAATAAAAATTTCAAAATAACCTTGTTTCCGTTGATATTTTCTCTTTTTTAATCTGAAATATGAATATGTGCTATATTTTCATCTTAATTTGTTTTTTTTCAATAAAAAATTTCAAAATAACCTTGTTTCCCTTGATATTTTCACTTTTTTAATCTGAAACATGAAAATGTTCTTTATTTTCATCTTATTTTGTCTTTTCTCAATAAAAAATTTCAAAATAACCTTGTTTCCCTTGATATTTTCTCTTTTTTAAACTGAAATATAAAAATGTGCTTTATTTTCATCTTATTTTGTCTTTTTTCAATAAAAAATTTCAAAATAACCTTGTTTCCCTTGATATTTCCTCTTTTTTAATCTGAAATATCAAAATGTGCTTTATTTTCATCTTATTTTGTCATTTCTCAATAAAAAATTTCAAAATAACCTTGTTTCCCTTGATATTTTCACTTTTTTAATCTGAAATATGAAAATGTGCTTTATTTTCATCTTATTTTGTCTTTTTTCAATAAAAAATTTCAAAATAACCTTGTTTCCCTTGATATTTTTACTTTTTTAATCTGAAATATAAAAATGTTCTTATTTTCATCTTATTTTGTCCTTTCTAAATAAAAAATTTCAAAATAACCTTGTTTCCCTTGATATTTTCTCTTTTTTTAATCTGAAATATAAAAATGTGCTTTATTTTCATCTTATTTTGTCTTTTTTCAGTTAAAAATTTCAAAATAACCTTGTTTCCCTTGATATTTTTTCTTTTTTAATCTGAAATATAAAAATGTGCTATATTTCCATCTTATTTTGTCTTTTTTTAATAAAAAATTTCAAAATAACCTTGTTTCCCTTGATATTTTCACTTTTTTAATCTGAAATATGAAAATGTTCTTTATTTTCATCTTATTTTGTCCTTTCTCAATAAAAAATTTCAAAATAACCTTGTTTCCCTTGATATTTTCACTTTTTTTATCTGAAATATGAAAATGTGCTTTATTTTCATTTTATTTTGTCTTTTTTCAATGAAAAATTTAAAAATAACCTTGTTTCCTTGATATTTTCTCTATTTTAATCTGAAATATGAAAATGTGCTTTATTTTCACCTTATTTTGTCTTTTTTCAATAAAAAATTTCAAAATAACAATGTTTCCCTTGATATTTTCTCTTTTTTGATCTGAAATATGAAATTGTGCTTTATTTTCATCTTATTTTGTCTTTTTTCAATAAAAAATTTCAAAATAACCATGTTTCCCTTGATATTTTCTCTTTTTTGATCTGAAATATAAAAATGTGCTTTATTTTCATCTTATTTTGTCTTTCTTCAATAAAAAATTTCGAAATAACCTTGTTTCCCTTGATATTTTCACTTTTTGAATCTGAAATATGAAAATGTGCTTTATTTTCATCTTATTTTGTCTTTTTTCAATAAAAAATTTCAAAATAACCTTGTTTCCCTTGATATGTTTACTTTTTGAATCTGAAATATGAAAATGTGCTTTATTTTCATCTCATTTTGTCTTTTTTCAATAAAAAATTTAAAAATAACCTTGTTTCCCTTGATTTTTACTCTTTTTTAGTCTGGAATATAAAAATGTGCTTTATTTTCATCTTATTTTCTCTTTTTTCAATAAAAAATTTCAAAATAACCTTGTTTCCCTTGATATTTTCACTTTTTTAATCTGAAATATAAAAATGTGCTTTATTTTCAACTTATTTTGTCTTTTTCAATAAAAAATTTCAAAATAACCTTGTTTCCCTAGATATTTTTACTTTTTTAATCTGAAATATGAAAATGTGCTTTATTTTCATCTTATTTTGTCTTTTTTCAATAAAATATTTCAAAATAACCTTGTTTCCCTTGATATACTCACTTTTTTAATCTGCAATATGAAAATGTGCTTTATTTTCATCTTATTTTGTCTTTTCTCAATAAAAAATTTCAAAATAACCTTGTTTCCCTTGATATTTTCACTTTTTTAATCTGAAATATGAAAATGTGCTTTATTTTCATCTTATTTTGTCTTTTTTCAATAAAAAATTTCAAAATATCCTTGTTTCCCTTGATATTTTCTCTATTGTCATTTGAAATATAAAAATGTGCTATATTTTCATCTTATTTTGTCTTTTTTTAATAAAAAATTTCAAAATAACCTTGTTTCCCTTGATATACTCACTTTTTTAATCTGAAATATGAAAATGTGCTTTATTTTCATCTTATTTTGTCTTTTCTCAATAAAAAATTTCAAAATAACCTTGTTTCCCTTGATATTTTCACTTTTTGAATCTGAAATATGAAAATGTGCTTTATTTTCATCTTATTTTGTCTTTTTTCAATAAAAAATTCCAAAATAACCTTGTTTCCCTTGATATACTCACTTTTTTAATCTGAAATATGAAAATGTGCTTTATTTTCATCTTATTTTGTTTGTTTTTTCAATAAAAAATTTCAAAATAACCTTGTTTCCCTTGATATTTTCACTTTTTTAATCTGAAATATAAAAATGTGCTTTATTTTCAACTTATTTTGTCTTTTTCAATAAAAAATTTCAAAATAACCTTGTTTCCCTAGATATTTTTACTTTTTTAATCTGAAATATGAAAATGTGCTTTATTTTCATCTTATTTTGTCTTTTTTCAATAAAATATTTCAAAATAACCTTGTTTCCCTTGATATATTCACTTTTTTTAATCTGCAATATGAAAATGTGCTTTATTTTCATCTTATTTTGTCTTTTCTCAATAAAAAATTTCAAAATAACCTTGTTTCCCTTGATATTTTCACTTTTTGAATCTGAAATATGAAAATGTGCTTTATTTTCATCTTATTTTGTCTTTTTTCAATAAAAAATTTCAAAATAACCTTGTTTCCCTTGATATGTTTACTTTTTGAATCTGAAATATGAAAATGTGCTTTATTTTCATCTCATTTTGTCTTTTTTCAATAAAAAATTTAAAAATAACCTTGTTTCCCTTGATTTTTACTCTTTTTTAGTCTGGAATATGAAAATGTGCTATATTTTCATCTTATTTTGTTTTTTTTTCAATAAAAAATTTCAAAATAACCTTTTTTCCCTTGATATTTTCACTTTTTTAATCTGAAATATAAAAATGTGCTATATTTTCATCTTATTTTGTTTTTTTTTTAATAAAAAATTTCAAAATAACCTTTTTTCCCTTGATATTTTCACTTTTTTAATCTGAAATATGAAAATGTTCTTTATTTTCATCTTATTTTGTTTTTTCTCAATAAAAAATTTCAAAATAACCTTGTTTCCGTTGATATTTTCTCTTTTTTAATCTGAAATATAAAAATGTGCTTTATTTTCATCTTATTTTGTCTTTTTTCAATAAAAAATTTCAAAATAACCTTGTTTCCCTTGATATTTTCACTTTTTTAATCTGAAATATAAAAATGTGCTTTATTTTCAACTTATTTTGTCTTTTTCAATAAAAAATTTCAAAATAACCTTGTTTCCCTAGATATTTTTACTTTTTTAATCTGAAATATGAAAATGTGCTTTATTTTCATCTTATTTTGTCTTTTTTCAATAAAATATTTCAAAATAACCTTGTTTCCCTTGATATACTCACTTTTTTAATCTGCAATATGAAAATGTGCTTTATTTTCATCTTATTTTGTCTTTTCTCAATAAAAAATTTCAAAATAACCTTGTTTCCCTTGATATTTTCACTTTTTTAATCTGAAATATGAAAATGTGCTTTATTTTCATCTTATTTTGTCTTTTTTCAATAAAAAATTTCAAAATAACCTTGTTTCCCTTGATATTTTCTCTTTTGTCATTTGAAATATAAAAATGTGCTATATTTTCATCTTATTTTGTCTTTTTTTAATAAAAAATTTCAAAATAACCTTGTTTCCCTTGATATACTCACTTTTTTAATCTGAAATATGAAAATGTGCTTTATTTTCATCTTATTTTGTCTTTTCTCAATAAAAAATTTCAAAATAACCTTGTTTCCCTTGATATTTTCACTTTTTTAATCTGAAATATGAAAATGTGCTTTATTTTCATCTTATTTTGTCTTTTTTCAATAAAAAATTCCAAAATAACCTTGTTTCCCTTGATATACTCACTTTTTTAATCTGAAATATGAAAATGTGCTTTATTTTCATCTTATTTTGTTTGTTTTTTCAATAAAAATTTCAAAATAACCTTGTTTCCCTTGATATTTTCACTTTTTTTATCTGAAATATGAAAATGTGCTTTATTTTCATTTTATTTTGTCTTTTTTCAATGAAAAATTTAAAAATAACCGTATTTCCCTTGATATTTTCTCTTTTTTAATCAGAAATATAAAAATGTGCTTTATTTTCATCTTATTTTGTCTTTTTTCAATAAAAAATTTCAAAATAACCTTGTTTCCTTGATATTTTCCCTTTTTTAATCTGAAATATGAAAATGTGCTTTATTTTCACCTTATTTTGTCTTTTTTCAATAAAAATTTCAAAATAACAATGTTTCCCTTGATATTTTCTCTTTTTTGATCTGAAATATGAAATTGTGCTTTATTTTCATCTTATTTTGTCTTTTTTCAATAAAAAATTTCAAAATAACCATGTTTCCCTTGATATTTTCTCTTTTTTTGATCTGAAATATAAAAATGTGCTTTATTTTCATCTTATTTTGTCTTTCTTCAATAAAAAATTTCGAAATAACCTTGTTTCCCTTGATATTTTCACTTTTTGAATCTGAAATATGAAAATGTGCTTTATTTTCATCTTATTTTGTCTTTTTTCAATAAAAAATTTCAAAAATAACCTTGTTTCCCTTGATATGTTTACTTTTTGAATCTGAAATATGAAAATGTGCTTTATTTTCATCTCATTTTGTCTTTTTTCAATAAAAAATTTAAAAATAACCTTGTTTCCCTTGATTTTTACTCTTTTTTAGTCTGGAATAAGAAAATGTGCTATATTTTCATCTTATTTTGTTTTTTTTCAATAAAAAATTTCAAAATAACCTTTTTTCCCTTGATATTTTCACTTTTTTAATCTGAAATATAAAAATGTGCTATATTTTCATCTTATTTTGTTTTTTTTTAATAAAAAATTTCAAAATAACCTTTTTTCCCTTGATATTTTCACTTTTTTAATCTGAAATATGAAAATGTTCTTTATTTTCATCTTATTTTGCTTTTTCTCAATAAAAAATTTCAAAATAACCTTGTTTCCGTTGATATTTTCTCTTTTTTAATCTGAAATATGAAAATGTGCTTTATTTTCATCTTATTTTGTCTTTTCTCAATAAAAAATTTCAAAATAACCTTGTTTCCCTTGATATTTTCACTTTTTGAATCTGAAATATGAAAATGTGCTTTATTTTCATCTTATTTTGTCTTTTTTCAATAAAAATTTCAAAATAACCTTGTTTCCCTTGATATGTTTACTTTTTGAATCTGAAATATGAAAATGTGCTTTATTTTCATCTCATTTTGTCTTTTTTCAATAAAAAATTTAAAAAATAACCTTGTTTCCCTTGATTTTTACTCTTTTTTAGTCTGGAATATGAAAATGTGCTATATTTTCATCTTATTTTGTTTTTTTTCAATAAAAAATTTCAAAATAACCTTTTTTTCCCTTGATATTTTCACTTTTTTAATCTGAAATATAAAAATGTGCTATATTTTCATCTTATTTTGTTTTTTTTTTAATAAAAAATTTCAAAATAACCTTTTTTCCCTTGATATTTTCACTTTTTTAATCTGAAATATGAAAATGTTCTTTATTTTCATCTTATTTTGTTTTTTCTCAATAAAAAATTTCAAAATAACCTTGTTTCCGTTGATATTTTCTCTTTTTTAATCTGAAATATAAAAATGTGCTTTATTTTCATCTTATTTTGTCTTTTTTCAATAAAAAATTTCAAAATAACCTTGTTTCCCTTGATATTTTCACTTTTTTAATCTGAAATATAAAAATGTGCTTTATTTTCAACTTATTTTGTCTTTTTCAATAAAAAATTTCAAAATAACCTTGTTTCCCTAGATATTTTTACTTTTTTAATCTGAAATATGAAAATGTGCTTTATTTTCATCTTATTTTGTCTTTTTTCAATAAAATATTTCAAAATAACCTTGTTTCCCTTGATATACTCACTTTTTTAATCTGCAATATGAAAATGTGCTTTATTTTCATCTTATTTTGTCTTTTCTCAATAAAAAATTTCAAAATAACCTTGTTTCCCTTGATATTTTCACTTTTTTAATCTGAAATATGAAAATGTGCTTTATTTTCATCTTATTTTGTCTTTTTTCAATAAAAAATTTCAAAATAACCTTGTTTCCCTTGATATTTTCTCTTTTGTCATTTGAAATATAAAAATGTGCTTATATTTTCATCTTATTTTGTCTTTTTTTAATAAAAAATTTCAAAATAACCTTGTTTCCCTTGATATACTCACTTTTTTAATCTGAAATATGAAAATGTGCTTTATTTTCATCTTATTTTGTCTTTTCTCAATAAAAAATTTCAAAATAACCTTGTTTCCCTTGATATTTTCACTTTTTTAATCTGAAATATGAAAATGTGCTTTATTTTCATCTTATTTTGTCTTTTTTCAATAAAAAATTCCAAAAATAACCTTGTTTCCCTTGATATACTCACTTTTTTAATCTGAAATATGAAAATGTGCTTTATTTTCATCTTATTTTGTTTGTTTTTTCAATAAAAAATTTCAAAATAACCTTGTTTCCCTTGATATTTTCACTTTTTTTTATCTGAAATATGAAAATGTGCTTTATTTTCATTTTATTTTGTCT